>JAGDQP010002972.1:7781-54322 GCA_022664845.1 Lepisma saccharinum
GGGGGGGGGGGCAGCAGAGTCGTCAGTTTCCTGATCAGCGAATGGTAAAACTAAGGGAGTATTTGAGCAGTTATTTAACTGTTCACCTATTATGTTCGACAAATACAAAATATCATTACAAATCAACCTTTCACCCAAGAGGCTAAATAAAATGCATACCATGTGTAGTATGAAATCTTCTACCAAACTTATTAATATCCATAACCCTTAGGTTCTTAAAACGCTTTTGGAGATTCATAATTTTTAGATTAACTAATTTTATTTCTTTATTCACACATGACCAGTCAGGAAGATCGTATCTCGCAGGAATGGTACACAGCAACACCCCCACATAAGATAACACCGCCAAAAGTTGTCTTAAATCTCTTAGAAATGTTGAGGAATTATTAGAGTAAACATCATTTAAACCAGCCATTAGTATAACCAGGTCTTGGCTACTTAAGGATCTAATTTCCTGTCGAACACTCCTAGTTACCTCGGAAAAATGGGCACCAGGTTTTATAACAGAAATTATTTTATTACTAGACTTATCAAGTAACAACTTCGAAATACTACGGCCATGACTGTCAGCAAAAATTAAGATATTTCTAACACCGTTCGTGTTACAGGAAAGGACGTCCTTATTAAAGGTACATTTAGAGGAAGGTAAATTTCCCTTCAATAACTCTTGTTTACTTATCACAGCATGATTATCAGGTATCTCATAGGGAAATTTAGCAATGTTAGGCCTATCATAATTCACAACATAAATCAAAAGTAAATCCTTTTGATATAAGGATAATTTAAGTTGCTCAATTTTGGAGTAAAGTTCAGCGATGGTGTCGTTACGTGAAATTATTTCTGTTTCTTTTATCTTTAAGAGATTAAAGAACTCTAGTTTATCCTTATTTAACTTCTCCTCCATTAATTCCAAGTCGCGCTTCAGATGGTCAACCTTTAAAATAGGAGATTTGGGACCACCCGAACCAGTTCCTGATAAGGAACAAGAATGGCCGTTTCTATTCAATTCACTATTAGAGACTGAAAAGTTTATAGGGGATATTGCGGTAACAGTGCTAACCCCAGAACCGACATCCTCATACATAAAAAAAAATGTTTGAGAACTAGCATTCTCCACACTACAATCGCATAGGAGTTCCAGAAACTTACCATCCTTTGCAAGATCGGGCACGTCAAAATCCGATAAATATACCTGGGTACACTTGTCTAAGAACAGAGGGATATTGTTCAAAGAATCATTATTCTGTATAGGGATGCCTATTCCCTGATTAATTGACTCCTCATAATGATTAGGTGATGAATTACATTGCGATTTTAAAAGTAACTGAATTTCGGTCAACATTTTCAGTGAATCGTTATGAGAGGTATCTCTAACAATATCGTACCGGGTAGGATCCTTGCTAATCATAAAAGATTTATCCAATTGGGGTTTACAGTCATCCGGTTCTGTATAAGGTAGGACCTTATCTTTTATAGGAGTAAAAAATCAATCTCTGAGAAATTCATTAGAGAACCGTTCGAAACATTTAAATTAGAAGCCATTCTGGAAGCAAAGAACTGGATCTAAAGTTACAACCTTACAACACTGTGAGCAAATTAGATATTCGAAAAACCTAATATATCTCCTTCAATACTAAATATATGAGCAAACTAATAACACCACTAGACAGAGAATATAAAAAACTGTATAAAAGGTCTCTTTACAAATTCCTCTATCTCCTAGAGATGAGAGAAATTTGAGAAACAGACCAAACTCACAAGGAAAACGTTTGTCGGTAGATCAAAGGATTCGGAAAGCAACTCTTTTCATTAGGTCATATCCGTGTTATCAAACATCCGATTCCCTCCAAAGCTTGCTCAAATGCAATAAAAAACGTCCAGAATAAAATAACAGATGGAAATCGGAAAATACCAAAATACGGTATTTAATAAAAATTTGAGGGAGAGAAATTATTACAGAGATAATAAAAGATTAGTTAGATGGAAACACTGCTCAATCACACACCACCCTTCAACTTAAGATCACCATACACCAAGAACTCCACCAAGATATAAGCATAAACAATCGATTTTACGTAGAGCAAAACACATAAGAAACAGCAACAATCCTTTACCCGGTTAATGGTTACCAAGGGCTAATAATAGAATACTTGTGGTATAGGATTCACTGTCACTTGCTTAAAATTGGCATAAGCCTTCCATGCGTAATGGGATTTTCAGGTTAATGGTTACTAAAGGTGTAACTGAATCCAACGGTGCACCGTCGAGTGTACTATTTGCATCGTCCGTTGTACCCTGTTTAGCCCCGTTGTCCGATTTCAAACGGTAGATGGCACTACTGTAATAACAGTTGGAAGCGTAATGGACGCAAGGTACATGTATGAATGTTGAAGGTCTTATTCCGAAGAAATAGGAACTGAATTTAATTGAATTTTTAATTAAGGCGTTTTGGCAACTTTGGCTCAGGCCGAAGAAAGTAAAATGTTAAACAGACAGTTATCAACATAGGGTATAACTATATTGCAACAGTTTACTAAATGCAGATCGTGAGAAAATAATACATTTTCTCGAAGAATGATATCTGAAAATATGCAGCATCTTACTGGATTTCTACAAAGGCAAATAGGGGGGGGGGGGGTTGTAAGTAGAAATTTTCAGGATCAATTTTAAAAGTAAAACATTTTAAAGTTATACTCAAATTTTGGAGGGGGTGACCCCTCTATCGGGGTATGAGAAAGGGTAGAACCCTATGTGACATATCAAATCAAGGCACTTCTGTTGTTGCGGTTTGAAAATCTTATAGTAAAATTATAAAAAAAAATAAAGAAAATTCGTGATGCAAACCTGCACATAGAAACACAAGTGAAGACGCGAAAGCAGATATTCTAGGACAGCAATTCCAACAGATATCTGCATTCGGTAGGTTCGGGGTCGATATCTATGGCCTGCCTGAAGTTTTTCCGTGTTTTGTTGTTGTACCAGGTAAATACGGGGATGATACTTTGAAACTAGGTCACCTTTGGTCGACTCTCTCACCTATCACTCAGATATCTGGAGACTCTATAAAATTAAATTAATCAGGTAGCAAGTCATGCTCACATCCCTAGGGGTTTCCTTGCTGCTGTGTAGATAACCCCTAAGCATAGCGCTAAAATATCTCGTGAGATTACTATTACAAATTGTACTAAGCTTGTCTCTGGACTTTTTTCTGTAAGAACTATGGTAGCCGGCTGGTCTGATACAATCTTGTACTCAGGTTAGGTAAATTTACTTTCGAAACAGTAAATAAAGTTTTTTTTTTCATCCCATCTGCGACCTTTTACATGTAAACTTTATTTATACGATGGTGGACCATTTATCGTAACTTCGGAACTTTTTTACTTGGTTTCTTTTCTTGTTGTTTAAATTTCTTACATTAGGGTAACATGTTAATTTAATCTAGTTTTCATTAATCTTGATTACACTAGGTTAGGAAAAGTTTGATTGAAGCGTGCTTACCCTAAAGTGGATTTGTTCCCGTGAGAATAAAGCATTGAGGGATTAATATTCCGAGAGTACTCGGTCAGATTTTTTTGTTATTTTCAACGTTATCAAATTTAATGTAACCTGAAAAGAAGCTGACAAGCTCTACACTAGCGGATCATCCATTTACTCCTAAACCAAGTACTTTCCTTTTCTTATGTGTCTACATGCTATTGTTGGCATGAGGTTTATATTAATTGGTAAATTTATCGACATGGTTTTTCTACCGTGTACAAAATCCAATAATACCGTTTTTCATTAGGTACGACAACGCCAAGAACGTGATGCAACCTTCACATAACAAAAGTAATTTGTTTGGGGGTGTACTCGATTATAATCACTGCACGACCATAATATTCTTAACTTTTTCATGCAATGTCATGTCTTTCATATTCTGGCTTGAGACTCAACACGCTACGTTAAAGCAAGGTTAGGCTAGATTGCATCAAATACGAAAAAGTTAAAGAGTACAAGGGCCCTGAAGTGCTTACAATAAAGCAGCTGCGTGATAGGTTACATTACCTAGTCCGCACTATACATAACATTAAACTCTTTTAATTCACGTGTACAAAGTTACACATGGGTAATTAACAAAGGTTAAGTTGCTTGCGTAAGGGATAAATGTATCCCTATTATTTAGGATAAACTTTACTTTTGGGACCCCAGATTCCGCCAGCTATTAAGACATATGTACGGTCTCTACGTCATTCTGATCAAAATAATTTAAGCTGACACTTCTATAAAACCTAATGACAACCAGAAATTTATAAAGTATTATGAAAAACTATGTCTCATTATTATTTCGTTAAATACGCACTCTAGTTTATCCACAGATGCGGAACTATATGACTGCTTTGTATGGCGCGTATTTATGCTTCAAAATCACGGACTACAGTGTCGAAAGAGCAAAAACAGGTTAGAGAAATGTAATGTGAGATATTTTTATTACACGCTTTGCACATTGTCTTTAACACTCCAACGTACTTTCCGCTCTTTCACTCATTTCATAATTGGAAACTGTATTATTTTGCGTTTCAACTCTTCCACACGCTTTGCAAACATTACATTTCTCCTGTAAATTTTACACATTTAGGGCCCCCAAAGTAAAATTTGTTCATTATTTCTAATGACACTGATCTGAAATCAGTTATGTATAGCGTGGGCAACAAATCTCCGTAAGTCATCACAACTGGTTTCCACAAACGATTGAATTTATTAGCGGAAATTTATCGAACTATTAAGAAAAGTTGATTAACGTTAAAAAAAACAATTAAAACACACACATATTTAATATCTTCAAATCAACACATTACTTTCTCCTTCTTCAAATATGGCTTCTAGCCGCACAAACGGTGGATACGTTACATCCAATCGTACACAAGATGTACCGTCGATACACACCCTTCATTACGCCCTACGCCGCTCGATTCAGATAGCAACAACGGCGCATCAAACGGTACAACGACATAATCAAGGGTTCTAAATGGTGGATTCGGATGGACCTTAAGAATTGAGAATTTAAAACACGTAGCACTCGATTCTCAACTTCCGGTTGCAGTCGATAGTTAAACTTCACTTCACTGGAAACGAGATGCAAATGGCTGCCACCAAAAAAAAAAAAAAATCAAACAAACAACAAAATGCCATAAGAACTCCCTTTAAATGTTTGAGTGTCTAAATATAGAGTATGTAAATTCACTTTTGCCAACATGTAGGACACCATATAACAAAATCACAGCTTTTCCACGCCGTATTCCACAGAAGCAACCATAAACATGTCCGAGCTGGATGCACTCTAAATTTGTTTATACTGGCAATTATTATAATATCTTCGTAATTACTTAACGAGCTTTTCAGTTTGTTGGATCCCGCAAATATTCATATTTCACAAAATACACAAGGATTTCATATCATTAATGTAGAAACCACTTAAAATTCACACACACAAAAACAAAACAAAACAGGAGCACTATCCACTAACACTTTCCGAGTCTAGTTCACTGATGTAGGAAGCGCAAGCAGGGCTTTCACTGCACCAGGAATCTTACTCAATGTTTAGGGCAGGAATATCATAAGAAAAAGTCTACCTTTCATAAGAATAGAAGATATATTTAACGTTCATCTGGCTAGGTTTACATACCTGTTCGGACTATCAAATATTGTTCAATAAACCATTGCAAGCATGCAGATTATTACTTATACATATGGTTTAATACGTTACCTACTTTATATTCTTCTTTATAAAATCAATATAGGCATTTACACCAATTAAACATTACAAGTTCTCATTGTTATACACACTACAAGCACTAAAAGTCAATGTGAGTAATTGCCAAGCGCGTGAGCCACCTATGTTTCACTTACACAATGAACGAATACATATGACAACTTTATCTTACGAAATGTCAATAGTTCCACATAGTTCGTATCAAATGTGACGGTGGGCTACACTGTTACAGAGTCGTAGAGAAAACGAACGAACATACATAAAAATTCTCCGCAACATACCTGGTTCATCCCCTGACAATGTCGTCATGACATTGGGAATGTTATAACGCTGTCTGAAATGATGATATCCTGGACAATCTAAGAGAACGAGACGGATTTAAAACTACATTGCAATTATTACAGTGCCTATTGAACGCAAAGCCAATGAGCTCCCAATATTAAACAGGTAGGAGTACACCAAATCCAAAATGAAAAAGTTAAGGGTACGGAGTGCCCCTCGACAGGGATGAAATATAGCAGAGACTAAGCGGTCTAATCGACCCTCTGGATCCTAGAACTGATCTAGAAAACATTTTGAACATAGCGACTCGGATGATGATATAATCAACGATCTTCATTATGTTCGAAAGGAAGCAAATGCAAACTTTTTTGCAAGGCTTGCATCAAGCTTTCTCTTCCCAATACCAAAGCTCGTTGTGCTTGGATCCAAAGTAAAGAAACACACTCCAGTTGACTCAGACAGGATATTAACTGATAGTAGCCTCATTAATCCCGAATAATTGGATTGCAGGCTAGGTCTTGAACAGAAGTTATGAAACATGTTCTCTCTTATGAGCGTAAACTTGTGCCAACGTAGATGTTTACAGGTAATGCCGTATTTATTAATGATACTAAGAGCCAATGTTAAATATATTAATGATATCATGACATGATGCTCCTGATGCAATTAACTTTCTAGGCTTGTGGTTCTCACTTTTTAATACTTTCTACATAAAACCAGTTACAGAACTATGAGGCCGAATTGTTAAAAGAACCAATAAAACGCAGAAGATACTTTAATCTCTACATTATTTTATGTATGAAAGCACACTTGGAAGAAAATGAGTTCAAAAATATATCTTCATTAATACACTGTTGAAGCAGCCTCTTCAACGCTGCAGGTGACTGTTTCAATATGCTCCTTCAAAATGACTGCAAAAGTTGTCATCTTGAAAATATCAAATTGACAGAGTAGTACTTTCTGTCCTCTTAATAGTTTCCGAGATATTGGACTTTATTCAGTCATATGGCACGTATTGAAAAGTGATGTTATGGGCGGATGCCATCTTGAATAGTGGGAGACCTAAGTGTGACGAGATGCAGCAGTTTTCACCTTAAATAGACTCTACTGCAAAGTTATTAACATTAAAAAAAAACTTGAAACAAAAAATTTAAGTGTGACATGCGATAATATTCAGTCAGCCATATGTCATAATGCGTTGAACAGTGACGTTATTGGCGGACTCCATCTTGAATTGTGGGACTTGTCCAATGGTGACAAAATGTCATCAGGCATTTTCACCTTAAATAGACTCTACTTCAAAGCTACTAACGACAAAAAGTACCTACTACTAAAGTTCAGGTGTGTTATATGGCATTGTTCAATCATTTGGCACAATGCATTGAATAATGACGTTATTGGCGGACTCCATCTTGAATTGTGGGAGTTGCCGAAGGGTAATAAAAAACTTTATCCAAAAATTTTGGGTTTACCACTCGGCTGCCGTACTAGTTCAGCAGTTGAAACATCTAACGCATCAAATTGTTACATATTTTTTATCTATACATTAAAATAAAGAAAATCAGTTGAAAGAATTTCCGAATAGCATACAAAATTAATTTTCGTGGAAGTATGAAATTTTAATGAATAAAGTTAGTTTTTCAGATTCAATTATGAGTATTTAACAGTCCTAATCAGTTACACGTTATAAGAATTTATGGATTGATTGACCACTTACAGTATTATATAATGACCATAATAAAATCTTGGATACATATACAGTGAAACCTCTAAAGCGCACAGCCATGGGGAATAAAAAATTGTCAGCTGTCGAGAGGTGACCACCTTACAGAGGTTTCAATATGTTCTTACGTAAATTAGTGAGCAATGCTATATGGAACCAAAATAATATACACGGGTGCATGAAAGAATTATACTGTATGAATATAACTAAAACCTTATGAACATTATCCTCCTCCGTCTAAACTCTACTTTATGTTCAGGAAACAACTTATAAAAAATATTTATATTTTTGCACTTTTCGTTTATCACATATTATATATTGAGTATGTTTGTAAATTAACTGGAATTCAGGAGGTTTTTAGAGAGAAAGAGAGAGAAGCAGAAATGCTCCAAAACTTAGGAATGGATATTTATGTAATTTTTCACTTCATATGACTTTCTCTCTTCCATTTTCTCTTCGATGTCTTGCGCTGCTCTTTTGCTATTTTTCCATGTGAGTACGTTTTTCCCTTCAAGCATATTGTTGATACGGAAGTGCACGAAAAAATATTTAGTTCCATCAGCGTTAGAAATGTATTTGACTGTAAATACGAACTATGAAAGGGAACTTGTCCAACCATTCTGTATGCCAGTCGAAATGTTGGCAATCCTCGGATTCTCCTTAAATCACTTTGAAAGTGTCCGTTATAGGATGTAAATACTGCTTATAAATGACAGAAAACACTGTCCCTGTCCGCAATACAGAGTGTCCGCTTTAGAGAGGTTTCTCAAAACGTTTCTTGTTATAGCGATGGTTGGGGGATTCCAAAATATGTCCGTTAAGAGAGGTGTCCGCTTTGCAGAGGTGTCCGGTAATAGAGGTTTCACTGTATTGACCATGACCATATAATCGACGAGCTAGAATCACTGTTTCTTTCAGGCATGCTTTCGGGGGTCTTTGTCCCCCCGGAGATTTTCAACCACTCCCTCGAAATAATTAGTCTCAACATTTGTATTACTCATACGTATACTGAAATTCGTATATAGTAGCACGTTTTATGAACATTGTTCATGTTATTTTGAGGTTAACCAGGGAATTACGATATAATGTTAAGTTAAATTATTGTTATTATATATTTTAGTACATTGGAGTCGATATACAGTACATTATTTATATTTTCCTTAGAGCCCCCCCGCCACGAGCCACCCCAATGAGCCCCCCGAATGAAATCTTCTGAAAGAAACACTGGATGGAACAGCCAGTAGAGTGCTCGCCTTGTAATCGGGAAGTCTCGGATTCGGTTCCTGGTTACTGCTATCCTGACTGAGCTTGTCCTTTGTTTTTCTTGGCTACACCTGGCAATGCTGGTATGGTACTTTGAATAAGGTCAGAACCGATTCCTTCCAAAAAGGCTTTCCCTTTCTAAATATATTTAGCATAAATTGGCCGAAATTGGGCTGTTATCTGTAGACAAAAAATAAATATAACATTATTTCTGTACACCATAGGTTCAGAAACTGTTAAAAGGCAATTCAGCAATTTTCTTCAATTTTTGGTTCGCTTGAAAGTTCTATGTCAAAATAGTTCTGGTAACCCCAATCCTGTAAGCCATATATTCGTCTTTGACGACCTTGCTCTGATGAATGAAAGAGGGAGAGAATTCTACTCCATTCGAATGTCTGCTCACGATCCTTCCATGTCACTTAACACCACCAGTCTCTTCTCTCCCTCCTCACGCACACTGGTCACCACGGAAGTATGAACAAGGAAAGGAAAAGAAACCCTAACGTAAATATGAGCATCTGGTAGTCGGAATGAGAAAGAGAAAAGCCCATATATTATAGGAATTTCATTTTTAATAACATTACAAAGAATTGGCGCATAGGATGGAGGGGAAAGATACATAAAGTGAAAGAGGATACTTAAAAGAAGTTTCCTGTCAAGGCTTTTAAAAATAAGCCGCGTTTTACACGAAAAATATTTTCTTCTCCATATTTCTCTCCCATTTAAAATGTTTGACGTCAAGAGCATCTACATTTAAAATTATGCTACGAGGTCAGTTTTGCTCCTAAAATTTCCATTACATTTTTATATGAAGGAGACATTCTTTAGGCAAAATTTAACAAGACTCAATGAATATTGCTTAATCAACATTACTGACATTACTGAAATGTTACACAATGAAAATATCACCACATTTGTCGTTACGAAAACGATAATCCTTTAAAAAATTATTAACAATTTCGATATTGCCCCTGATACTCCAGCATTTCTAGTGTGTGTAAGAGTGTCAATTTCTGTGAAAGGTACGAGTTATAAGATAAAAATACCTGAATTTTTTTATGTTGTGATAAAATTGTGTAAACAATACCAGGTTGATAAACAAGATTACTGAGTATTTTGCGAAATTTTGTGAAATAGAGAAGGATGGTAAAAATAAATTATTTTTAATGAAGCTTTAAAACTGTTCTCAAAGAAGCAATTCAGTATGTAACTGTAGCGCTGTGATGTTAGTCGCCAACTAGAGAAGAGATTGAAGATATGAAGTTTTCAGATTTACTGGTTCATTTAACACAGATTACCAAGAAAGCAGTATACCCAAAAATCTTACTACATTTATTGCCACATTATAATATGTGGCAGATATAAATGTTGATATCTTGAACATCAACCATCTTTGCCAACAATATGCCATTTGATATGTTTCCATCTTAAGAAATTGAAGATTTCTAGAACAGCATCTAGGCATTTCACCACACAAGCAACACCACTTTACATTTGTTGGTTTTAACTTTCACACTTTAACTCACATCATTCCCGCTGATTTGAAAATTTTCAATTTGTTTAATAAAATTTCGACTTTGATCTCACTAGGCTCGGGTACCCATGGTTCTGCGGTATAGATTTCAAATGTCTGTGTTCGTTCTTTGTGTGCATTAAGAAGTTTGTCCAAATAATTTCTCCACACATCGATAATTTTAGTGAGATTCGCTTGAAAATCACGTTCATTTCAATCAGTAAGGGGTCTTTATATTTTTTTAAAGTCAGATGTTTAGATCCTGGAATATGATTCTTAGATTAATTCCTCAGATTGTGATATTTGTAAGCTCTCATAGGCTAAGAAATCTCTAATTGTACACATAATCTCTGGGAATCTTATACCTTAAATTTTTGCTTAGGACTATCCCATCTGTACTCGTCATTCATATAGGAAATAATTAAGAAAACGGTTCCTAAGCCATTGAAAACGAGTTTGAAAGGAACTGGTTCTTTCCAAAGACAAATAAATGTTTTTCAGCGATTCCATTTGATGAAGCTCATGAAAATAACAAAATAATCAACATAGCTGGTGGAGTTGTAAGTCGCACTGAAAATCCATCAACATTTAAACGATGAACGATTTTGGGCCCAGAACTTGCCCGCCCTATTAAAGCAATTCGATCACTTATGATTTACATCATCATGGTATAGATGCTAGTAGGGGGAGATCATTTTTAATATACAAAAGAAATGCAAATGAGGGGAGGGGGTTATTGTTTTGCTCTGTGATGTTATTTAACCTACAATGGGCTATTGTGTGGAAGGTCGTAAATTATGAAAGCTGTCAGAGGGGGTTTAAGTTTAGTGTGTTCATTTTTTTAACGAACATCGCTTTTGCGATGTGAAGCAATTATTAATGAATATTGAATGTTGAGATAGTCTGTTATTAGCCATGGCAGTGTCAAGAACGTGGGAGAAGATTTCAGTTCCCGAATTTGAATATGCTTGTAATTGTTAAAATAAAATTGTTTGTTCTTATTGCTTAACAAATTTTGAACATATTTATAATTTAAGAAATAATTTACAGTATTTCGACTTCATAACGAGATCATTTAAAGCTGTTGCCCACAGTGTGTCTTGTATACTTTTAATTTAATTAGAATATTATTTTTAAGAGGTTCGTATAAAATACTCGTAACGTAATAGTTAAAGAAGTTGGTGAAGACAAAAATTTAATTCCGAGGATTGTTCTAGTCCGAAACTATTAAATATTGCACTGCACACTCATTTAATAATTAAAGGTATATTTAAACTATCTCGCAAGTATTACGCGAGAATTTTAAGAAGAAAAGAATATACTTTTCATTTCAAATTGATAAAACTTTGCAACACTATCTTCCAAATGTATTTTGCTTTTGTCATCTGTGAAGTAAAGAATACGAGGAACCTTTGACTTTCATGAATTTTATATTATTTTCTAATGTTTTGATTTCTAAGAGAGAGACTGCAGTGGTAGCCTGCAAAAAAAGAGCCTTCAATTCCTATTTTGAAATTCCTTTCATTTAGGGATGAAGCGGAAAGATTTTTCTCCCTTCTTTTGGCTAAGCTGGCGTGTTGTATAGGAAACAAAGAATTTTGCGGCTGAAATTCTGGTTGTTGATGCCGAGGGATGTAAATGAAAGATTCATGATACACATTTCTTTAGATGAATTCTTTAGATTAATTCATTCCTCGTGAAAAGTAAGGAATAGTTTGTATTACTGCAGCTGTGTTCCGTAATAATAAAAATATGTGAACATGATTTCTGTAACTGCATGGAAATCCATTAAATAAATAAATACAACAGTGTGTGCGCTCAACATGTTGCTACCACTAAATAGCGTACACGAGTTCTTTTGTTAGGTGTGCAGAGAGAGAATATATTTTTTTGTTTAGAAGTTAAGTTAGGGGACCCTTTTGCTTTCTGACATTTGTTCCCTGAATTTTTGCAAGTTGCTGGCGTGTGGTGGTGAAAACAACAATGATATTGGAAGTTGGCAACATTCTCCTTTTTTTAATTTCCCTCCTTACCTCCTAACACACCTGGCAGCATGTGATACCTTTAGTATTGGAGGGAAAATAGAGAAAAAATATTTATCCCTCTTTTGATTTCTCCCAACTTTTTTTCATATGATGCGCCGTGGACAGATGTTTTGTTGTATTGTGGATAACGTTTGTATCATTAAAAGAGAAGGGAAAGGAAAGATAGGGGGAATTCTATTCCAAGTTTATTCTCTTTTATTTCCCGGTGCAAGCTGATTTCGGGCAACAAAGTAAGTTTGCTATGTTGAAAGAATAAAATGTGTTGCTTTTAATAGAGGGAATCGAACAACTGATAGGAATTTTCATGAAAGCTGAAATACGTCTGTTCATTTGTTGTTTTTTTGCGCAGATGAAATCTCTCTTGGTTTTTTTTGTCTTGGAATATTTCCGAAAAAATGAAAGATATAACCTTTTCGCTCCGTGAAACTCGCTTTGTTCTATTTCCTTTGTATCTATATATTTCCCCAGTCACAAAATACAATGTGTGTTTATCAATACGAGAGCTTGCAATAAAGATTTGGAACAGAATTTGTATTCGATATTGAATCGTAGACAATTCATGGAAATAAAAATACATATTCTTTATTTTACATCGATCTGGATGTATGCCTTAAATTTTCTTCTGGTGAAAACGCGGCGCTTCGAATATTGCATCTGTTATTTAGCGTCTAAAATTTTGGAGGCGTTAATGTTTAGTATTTGATGATCAATCCTGTAAATTTCATCCCCACCTTATCCCTTCCTGATTTGACTTTATTGTTTAAGTTAAAATGTTAAAAAGGCTAAGATGTTATAGAAATATATCAGTTTCCTCTATATTTTAGTCTTGTTGTGCGTTTTCGATTTTTTGTGCATTGTTTAAGTTGGTGTGTTGCAAGAATTTCATCTTGACGAATTTCACCGAACATCTCTTCAATATATCAAATTCGTAAGTAAATCATTTAACTTATTTTTTATTTGCCTTACAATCTATTACATTTGTAAACTATTTAGTAGTACACAATGTATAATATTGTTGAATGAAAATTTTCAAACGAAAATTTGATCGTACTTTACTTCGAAGCTACGTATTTTAATAACTACGTTGTTAAAATAAGATTATGCGTCGTTTCAATCCGAGCGTGTTAAATAACTTAAAATACTTGAATAATTTTATACATTATGATGTACTAAATAAGTTTAAAATTATTGGAAGATAATGACAAACCACCATTGGTTCACTTGACTTAGGAGTTTCGTGCAAAACAACCATCATTTTTAGATCTTGCGCGATTTCGCTTTAATATCGAGAAACCAATAAAAATAACGAACATTTTATGTGAGAAACTTATTATTTTGGTAAAGTGGACTCCGAACCACTCTGTTGAATTAATCTATTTACAAAAAATCGAATGCGGAGGCAGCACCTGGTGTTTGGTTTATGGAAGGCATATCGAAATCCTTGAAAGTAGCTCCACAAACCTTTTTCAAAAGAGCCATTCAAACTGAAAATCCTAGCGGCAGTCAACATGGCCACCCACGGGACTCAATTTCAGAACCTTCCGAAAACGAAACTAACGCTATCGTAACTTGCCGAGAATGAGGACCCCGAATTTTGAAGCGTACCCCTCGCAACTTTAAAATTTCTGTGGGAAACCAAACAAAACAGTACTTACACCCTTCCAATTTTTGCTTTACACCCCTCAAACAGAATCGTTGTGGTATTTCTGAATTTCTTCATCAGTCAGAATGAAAGAGCGTGTTGATTATAAACAGATATCAAACCACGGACCTGCCGAATGTTATAACAATGCTTTATCGTTCTCAAATTGTAGAGAATAGCTCTGAACTTCTAAAATTGTACTGAGAAAAAGAAACGATAGACCCTCCAAGTTTCACTTTTCACTCCTCAAACTGAAAATCCTGGCGGACTTCCGGTTGTCACTTCTCCTGGGGAAGTAAAATATTGTAAGATGTGTTGAAATTATTCAAAATGCATCAGTTCATTTATTTCAAAAAATGAGCAGCATTGAAATTTTACTCGAGTTTGCTTATTATTTCCTTGTTGAAAAGAAACTTTAAAAACTAATTATGTGAATAGGTGGAATAAGAATACGCATTATTACTTACTTTTCAAGTCATTTATCTTCTTTCTGGGGAACTATTTCCCACACTCACTCACTCGCACTTCCACTCAAACAAGACATGATCGAAAAGCATATTTTTAACATGTAGGAAGTAAAAATAAAACACTGATAATCACTAGTATTACGAATTACTTCTAACGAAAACTCAACACACAACCACACGTGAAGTCTACGTAGTTAAAAACATACATATTCAAGGAAACATTGAGATAGAATGGGAAAAATATATATTTATTCGAAAGAAACCTTTTCTCTTGTCCTTTGTGAGAGAAAGAAAACGTTTCCCCTCCGGTCTTAGAATTAAAGCAACCGCCAAAGAACTTTTTCATCGGCTATTCCTTCCTTCTTGCACTACTCCTGTTTTCTGCAGTAAATATACACAAACAGAGAGGCAGGTGCAGAAAAATTCACTTCCCTCCCTGTTTGTCATATCGCAGAGAGGAAAAGTTGCAGTTTTCATTTACTTTTCGCGATTGGTGCTGCCATCTCCGCGGTGTTTCCCGGCTTATAAGAGGCTATAAGCCATGTGCTTTTAGCGTGGTTAGCCATATTGGTGAATATTGAAAATTATAGTGTTACATCATAACGAATGAATATTTCATAATGTTCATATAGTTTTAGTATAGGATATGAAAATTAAAGGCATTTCAATTATTTTTGTTAGTATTTAACAACGAAAAGGTAATAAGCATTGTGTGTACGTCAGAGAGAGAGAGAGAGGAGGAGGAGGAGAGAGAAAGAAAGATAAACGTGTGGGCGGAAATTGCCAGCAATATTGTTTAACAATGCCCTCTTTTTATTCCACTAATTCATCTTATCATCATCCGTACGGCCTGAGGTAAAGTTGACTAAAGGACTTATTATAATTCAAAAATTATCGGAGGAAATCGAGTAGCGCATCATTTGAAACCTAATCTTAAACTGCATTGATTGCACTAGTGCGATGTGCAAGTGGCGTATCAAGGGGAGAGAGAGAAGGGGCAGTGCCC
This sequence comes from Lepisma saccharinum, assembly GCA_022664845.1. Lineage (NCBI taxonomy): Eukaryota > Metazoa > Arthropoda > Insecta > Zygentoma > Lepismatidae > Lepisma > Lepisma saccharinum. The sequence goes on from JAGDQP010002972.1 coordinate 23,472, forward strand.
CCGAATTTGATTTTTTAAATTGAAAGAAAAATATGACAAAGTTGAGAAGCATACCATTTGAAACCCAATCTTAAACTCTATCGTTTAAATTAGGGACGACGTGTCAGGGGCGTAGCTGGAAGGAAGGTACCTGCCCCTTTGAAAAATAACTTAAAATTTTAAAACGATCAATGTAGAGTTGTAATATATCGTTGGAATTGGCATAGCATAAGGAGCTTTAAGAAGCGTAACCGAGAGGGAGGTGAAAAATGGCGCGAAAATTGCATCTCTGGAATTATAAGAAGTAAGAACATGGTTGAAGTGGCATTTTAAGTGTAAATTGCAAACTAATATTAAGAAAGAGTCGTGAAGGCTATTTGACACTTCCCACAGCCGGCTTAGGGAAGCAGAGGGGGTTTGAACTGGCTTGGAAAGAATATTTTCAGAACCGCGATTGCTAGGAAGGTGTTTGAGGTGTCACTTTAAAGGTAATTTTAAACGGACTTTAAGAAATACTAATCAAGAGATTTGGCTTATTGTTACCGAAAGGGAGGGGGAAAGGGTGTAACTTCAATAATAATATAACTTTGAACGTATTAGTTGTAGGAAGATTGATGAAACTTCATTTTGAACGTAATTTGAAATGTAACTTCTAAACATGTATTGAAGATGATTTGGCCTGCTCCCTGGTCTTAACGGCTAGCCTTGGCACTGCAACGTTCATAAGAATACTATCTTTGAAAGAACAAGTCTTATTCAGCTCAAATACTATTTAGCAAAGCAAATTTAAAAAAATCATTTAGCCCTCGCAGAAGTAAATACGCAAAACAGTTTTAAATTATTTACTGGATCACAGTTTTTTAATTTTTTATTGTTTTGTATTCTTATATGTTGCTCGTACTTTAAGTGACAATTCTTTTGTTCGATGAGAATTTTCATCAGAAAATTTGAAAACGTTAAAGTGTTTTGATTACCTGAAGTTTTTCTTTTGATTTACACAATCTTAGAACAATATGATTTGCCTCTACTGTTATGAATTCTTTGTCTTACTCTATAAGTTGCTAACCTTGTTCAAATAGCAATTGATGATTTAAACTCATTTAGGTTTCTTCGGAACCTTTTTTTTAAATCAGTTACCATCGATTACAATCAACTTTTGCAACCGTAAAGTATTACTGACCGAACTCGCGAAGTTCGGGACTGGAGTAAAACAAGCTTGCTTGAACTTTAATTTTTGAAAAACAATTTCAATTTTGTTTAACAAAATTCGAAAAATAATTATTAGAGCAATTCAAATTTAATAACTAAAATTATCGTACCTTCAGGAAATTTTATTTAAGAATAAAATTAAAGTTTGCAAATAAGTATAATGCCTATTAAGGTCTTTGATGGTTACGGCAAGTTTATCTTTGAATTTTAAGTATTTAGACAATGTTTGATAACTCGTATTTTCTCTGTCTTAAGCTATTAGTCGTGTTTCATAATGAACACTGTATTACAGTGTTCACTTGTTTTTGCAAGCATTTGGGATTCGATAATTTAATACTTGGTCATACAATTCCCTGCTCACTTAAAATAAGGCACTGCGCATGCGCGAAGTTGCTTTTATAACGGGTTGGAATGTAGCGTGGGTTATCAGTTGTACTTGGACTGTGTTACACTAAGTGTCTTCAACTTACTACTTGTATACTAAGACCGTTTTCCTGATCTTCAGATCAGCTGAATCATCTGCTTTTGATTGCCTGTTTGTGTAAAGACGTCTTTAAGAATTGTCTACATTGACCTTTCTACTTCAACGATCTTGTCTTTGGATTTTTCTTTTGTTCTTGATTGTAAGCATTTTCTATTGCTGTATCTAATTTTAATTTAATCAGTTTGGAATATGTTATGATGCGTAGCGTTGTAGAAAATAATGCCAAGTGTGTTTATGAAATAATGAAAGACTACCTTATTATGTGATTTAAATGCATTATCTAATTTAAGCTTCTGTGAGTTAAGTGGGAACTTAGATCATTACTACAGGGTAGCAGACAATTGTATAATTGGTCTGAATCACTTGAAAGTGGAAAAATTATATCTAGAGTATCAAAAGAAACATTTTCATACCGATAGTAATTTATTTAAAACACTGTTCGTTCACAAAGATTGCACCTGGAATTGTACTCAACATTTTTATCAAGTTTAGAAAACGAAAACAGTAGTAACAGAGTGTGATCAGTCAGGATCGAGCAAATAATATAATGAACGTTTATGAAATTAAATGTGAATATCTATTACTTTCAAAAGTTCAACATGAGAATTAATAACTCTATGTAAGATATTTAAACCAATGTGATCTTATTCATTATGTAGTGTAATATTTTATGGGTACATTCTTTTCCTTCCTTCAAAAGCTGAACGGGACATTGCTACATTGTCGATGGTGGGTGATCACCGGCAATGTTTTGACATGACTCCCCGACTTTTATTAGCCTCAATGAATATATAATATTATAATTTAGCGGCTCAATTTTGTTCCAGATCAAAATTTCGTAAGCAGTAGGGTATTGTTATACAATACGAAAGTATTAAATAATAAATTTAATTTGAACGTGTTGTCTTGATCATGGTCAAAACTAAAATGAGAACCAGGTAAAAAATTGCTACAGTCCCTTCCCCTTTACCCACCCTTTCCCTGCTTCTTCCTTAGTATACTGTCTTTTTCCCTTTGTTTACTATCATCTCCCGTCGTCTACCACGCCAGTTCGAGAACATCTGTTCCTATTTTGTGGCTGATTGTGATTGTGAATACAACGTATTGTGATTGTGATTACAACGTATTATGTCTGTGTGTTTTAGAGGAAAATTACTTTCAACCCTTTTGGCGTTCTCTTGTGTTTTCTTCATATTGAAGATTGGACCAATAGAAACGAGTTGTTCAGGACCTAGTGCCAGATGTGCGAGCTACAATCTGAAGAATACCGGCCAAAAGGAGGGAATACTGGTGAGTTTATACATATTCTATTTGGCGAATGCTGCCAAAATATGGAGGCAATAATTAATTCGTGTAAGTCTCTTGGATACATTTTTGATCTTAATATTGCTGTTTTTTTAGATTTGATGGACTCGCTAAACTAGCTCGTAATAAATTTAACGAGTTAGATCAGAAGGGTCATATAGATTTTGACCGTATTTGTCATCGCCGAAAAGCTGTATATACACTTCTGGGAAATGCAGCAGGTATAGATTTTTTACATATCTTCAAGAAATTTCTCAGCCTAATGATATAGCTTATCAATAATATTCATCTCCTTCCCCAGTTATAAATAATGAGGACATGGAGGTTTTGATGAGTAATATCCAGGGTAATTAAAATCTGAACGGAAATATAATGAATATCACAGATGTTATTGCTATGGTTAAGGAACCGTAAGTGTAGCAAGGGGAGAACGATAGGTTGATGTCCCTGATCAATGGCAGTAATGTGGAATCAAGTCCAGGTAATAATCAGGAGATAGATGATATTGTCAATAGAGTATCAAATGTATATGATGAGCAAAATTTTGGTCCTGTAGCGGGACCATCCCAGAAAGTAGAAACATCTCTTACTGATTCTCTTGCGAGCATAGACTTTACAGAAGATACAGAGCTTGACATAAATGATATTGCTATTGACTTGTTCTATGCGTTATATGGTGTGGATTATTCGGGCTGGTAAAATTGACAACCTTCTGCTGAAATTGAAAATAAGGCTCAGTAATTATAGGGAAATTGAAGGAGAGCAGGGTTTTGAAATTATTTCCAGGCGTAATTGGCATTACCATTAGTGTAAAATTGAAGGTCGCGAGATCACGATAAAATCTGTCCCAACCGAAGCCACTCATGATCCTGAAAGGTACGTTAGCAGTTTATTTTCATATGCACTAAAAACATTATCCCCGACGTCCCTGACCACTAATTCGTTGGCTTGTCTATTGAAAGTTGTAATTGCAACATTAGCTATGAACTATACGTTCCCTGGAAAAGAAGCCAATTAAACGAAAACGTTATTTTGCGCAGCATCAAGAACGTACTGAATTCTAACGAAACATTTTTTGTCGCGACAAATTAAAATAAGAAATCTTATCGTTGATAGTAGGAAAGGAGGAGGACGTAGAATGAGTGATGTAGAAAAGTTTGGTGATTTTGGTATCTTCCTGGAGACACATATCACTTCCCCTGTTCATGATCTCATTGCTTGCCCGAGGCACTGGTAATGGAACAGGCCAAGGCAGATAAGGATTACAATAAAGTGCAGCACTTGAAGAATTTGAAAGACTTTCCATATTTATGGATAAATGAGGCCCAAGAATTAAGTAAAAATCTGATATTAACATCGAACAATTAGAAGGCTGTGGCATTGAGGAGGTAAAAAAATTCAACTACACTTAAGTCCTGAATATAAAATTGTAGTATATGAAAGAGACGATAAAACCCGTGAAGCATTTAAAACGTTTACTGGTCCTGATAGTGCTAAGAAGCTGTACCTCTATTATAGAGATCAGCATTATAGCACCATTAATTTTATTGCACGGTTTTTGAGAACCAATGCTTACTGCCCGATTTTCTTGGAGGGATGTGATGATCTACAGCAACACCGGTGCAAGGTAAGGTGCAATTTGTGTGGCACTAAACACGAAAATGAAATAGATGCCAACATAACATGTAATGAACGTAATAGAAATTTCCAATCATTGACTTGCTATAATAATCATAAGGTAGTTCCTCCCAAGGATAAGTATTCTATATGTAATAATGATAAATTATGTCCTCTTTGTTTTGTAATATATGATATGCCCAAACGTAAACAGGACCATGAGTGTGGTGAAAACAAATGCAAACTGTATGATATTTATATGCAAGATGATCATCAATGTTTTGTTAGAAAAGAAGGCAAAATTTAAAAATTGTATTTGTATTTAGTATATGATTTCGAAAGCATGTTAGCAGCTCTCAATGAGAAGGAAGAACGGGAACACGTCGTAAATATTATTTGTGCAACTTATCGTTGTCATAAATGTAAAGATAAGGAAGAAGGTTATAAATGGATTGTTTGTGGAGATAAGGTAAATAGTGGAGTGCGTGATTTCACTTTTACCAATTTACCGGATTTCATAAACAATGCGTTACAACAGCGGCCTCAATTCAGTAAGGTGGTGTACCTCGCACATAATTCTTCTCGCTACAATTAAATTCTAGCTGCTAAAGCCATTATTGAAAAGCAAAAAGTTACAAAGGATATACATATCATAAGCCAAGGACAAAAGTCATTAAGTTACGGTTAGGCACGAACGTCATTTTCCTTGACACACTTCTTTATTTCGGAGTAAAGTTATCTAACCGCAAAGATCTTGGGACGAGACTTTCCTTTTCTGTTTAATACTACTCAAAATTAAAATTACAAAAGACGCTTGCCTGATTTCGATTATTTCGATCTAGATAGCCAGAATGAAGAAGAATATAAAGCACTAAAAGAATTGTATGATGAGTGTGTAAAATCAGACAGGAAATTTGATTTTCAAAAGGAATTAATAGAATATTGTCAACAAGATATGCGTATGTTGGTAGTGGCTGTTGCGAAATTTTCAAATTCCATTGAAGAAAAACAAACGGAATTCAATGTTTCATTAGGTCCAGTACTGTCGCAGGCCTCGCGATTTAATTTCAGATCCATGTACCTGTCGAAGGCTACTATACCCATCATACCATCCTTGGGATTTAACCATAGAGACCGGCAAAGCAAAAAGGAGCTACAATGGCTGGAATATATGGCCGATAAACACAATGTAAAACTTCGTCATTCTGCCAATGCTGGCGAAACTTTTTGGTAAATACAAGGTCGATGGTTTTGATAAAAAAGCACAAGACTATCTACGATTTGAATGGCTGCTACTTGAATGAACACGAGTATTATTCTGACCTCAGGCATTTAAGCATGGATGGTGGCGGGACTTTTGAACATCGGGCTGAAAGACAAGAACAAAGGAAAAATATCTTCAACATATCGGCTTCAAAGCAGAAGATATTAGGGAGTGTGACTGAGACAGGAAAAAAAACAAGATAAGGATGTCCAAAACTTTATAAAATAAGAGGCAAGATATCCCCGAAGGATTATTCCAAAACATGAATTCAAGGGAGGAAGAGTAGAATGTTTCAGAAGTCTGTACAAATGTACCGACAATGAGTATCTTGAATATTTTGATGTGGCCAATCTGTACCCCTGGGTAATGAAAAAGAAATTCTGCCAATAACCATGAGGAAAATTTCCCAATCCAGCAGAGATGAATGGCCTAATTTGTTGCACTATCCTTCTACCAAAAGACTTCAAAATAGCTGTATTGACTTCTACTACTAACAAACGTGTCATGTTCGGACATTGTCGAACTTGTATTGAACAACAGCATACAGGAAATTGCCACCATACAAAAGAGGAGCGTTGGTTAACGGGAATTTTAGTAGTTCTAAAAAAAAGGTTTTAGCACTGGGATATGTAAATGAATGACTATGTGAGATCTGGGAATTTGAGATGAAGACAGGACTTTTCAAAGATTAAGTAGGATCATTCCGAAAAATTAAACAAGAATCCAGCGGGTTCCTATAAGAAAATATGAGTGAAAAAGCAAAAAGATAGTATATCCTCAATTATGAAAAGAACAAAGAAATTAAATTAGACTGTCAACATCAAGGAAAATAAATTATTAAGATACGTTTTAAAAATCTTCTTAAATTCGCTTTTTGGGAAATGGGGACAAAGAACCGATCTTCCACAAATTAAAATTGTTAACGACCTGGAAGCATTCCTGACACTATTGGTCTCACCACAAACTGAAGTACAGACAGTAGTGCCAGTAAGAAAAGAAAATATTTTGGTGACATAAAAGGACGTAGGGAATTAGAGTAAACCATTAAAATTTGCAATGTGGTTTTAGCAGCATTTATAACTTCATGAGCTCGTTTACGTTTGTACGAATTATAGGAAAATGTTGGTTATGTTAGATTAATTTATTGTGATACCGATTCTATTATTTATTGCAGAAACGTCATTGAGAAGGCCTTCCTTTCTACAGGGTCAATTAGGTCAATTAACGCGGGAAGTACCAAAAGTGTTGGATTATGATTATGTTTATTGGACTTGGGACGAAAAATTATGCATATCGGATTCGAAATTTAGTTACAGAGGATATAAAAGATGTACTGAAAATTCGAGGGATAACGCTAAATTATAGAACGCAGCAGAATATTAACTTCATTTTATTATTTGGTTACCGGAAAGAGAAGAAAAGGCGATGTTCAATCCCAAAAATATCTGTAGGAATCCAGGCCTTGTCATCGTTTCCCGGGAAGAACATAACAAAAATAAGCGTAGACTAATCAACCAGGACATAACCACGACCACTTACAGAACGTTGCCGTATATCTATAGTAACGGCTAGTGTTTGTAAAATAAGTGTTTCTTAGTGTTTTAATGTTAGTATATGTAAATATTGTATGTGTTTGTAAAATAAGTGTTCCTTAGTTTTGTAAGGTTAGTATATGTAAATAGTTTTGAGTGGTTTTATATAGTCAGTTAGTTTTAGGATATTAGAGGATATTTCCATTGCAATCATTCATTTTATGTCAAGATGCTGAAGTTACAACATTCATTTACCATGCTCATTAGTGGCCAAAGTTGGTCTGGAGAAACAAGTCTTCTAATCAAGATTTTCGCCTTCAAAGATCAAATGTTTTGGGTAAAGTTTAATGAAATTATTTGGTGCTATGGTGCAGTGATCCCAAAGTTGAGTTTCAAATATAAAATTTCATCAAGGTATCCCGGATATGATAAATTTCGATATTCAACTCTTTATTAATTTTGGATGATTTAATGAATGAAACTGAATCTGACATCGCTAATCATTTTACAAAGTTTGCCCACCATAAAAGTTTATCATGCAAGATTTGTTCCCTAAAGGTAAACATTCTCGTGATATCTCATTAAATGCCCACTATATTGTATGTTTTAAAAATCCTCGCGATAAATAGTAAATTCAGTATCTAGCTTGATAAATAATGCTTCGTCATAGTAAAACTGTTTTAGAAGTTTTTGAAAAAGCCACTATGAAACTTCACACCTACATATTATTTAATCTCGTGCAGCAGATTCATTATGCCTTGCGTATACGTTCAAATATCTTCCGAATGAAACTGTGCATGTGTATGCAAATGTAAAAGACATGAATATGCCAATATTCATCAATCTTTAACAAGATGTCAAGCATAAAACATAATTTGAAGAAGTTCCGTGCCCTCTGAAAGTCAATTGCAAAAGACGTAAATTATTATTGCAAAATGCACTAGGGAGTCTTATACGTACCGTGGCTCAAGCTGGTAAAAATATGATAAAAGTCAATATCCATTTTATCTCCTCGTCACAAGCAAAAGTTACGTCGTTACGAAAGGACATTACGTGCTTTGTCTCTTACTTGCTCGTCTTTAAAAGTTAAACAAAAACTGTTAATGCAAGAGGGTGGTGCTTTGTTACCATTATTACTAGGTCCCATTTTTAGCGCTGTATCAGGGGGAATATTCAGTCGATAAAATGTCACAGTTTAAAAAAAATATTCTTGTTCCTGAAGAGGCATTAGCAGAAATGGTTTCAACCATAAAATCAAGTGAATCCCATTAGGCAAGATTAGATGGTAAAAAGCAAGATATTTCAAATCGTAATGATCTAACCATACAAGAAAAATGGAAAATGTATCAGCAAGCATTACATAGATACTTAAAGAGTGCCCCTCAAGCAAATAAACCTATAGCATTACTATTAATGGATTCGAACTCGGCACCATCAGTATCAGCTAATCCTCTGTTTCAATTAATTCTTGATTCCGTTCCAACACTCTTAGTAGGAAAACTGGAGTATTATTAAATCTCATGAACGCATCCAAACACATCAGTTGGGATCCACCGTGTGTAGTATCCATTGATAATTACATTCTTCCCGATACAAACATTATAGATCTAGTCCATGAAGTAGTGAGAAACGTAAATCTAGAAATCCACCTGGTATTCAAACATTTAAGCAATTGCTTCAGAAAAATTGGTGTTTCTAAAGCACTTATCAATTTTCAGTTTGGTGCTGGTCTTCATATAAACGTACCTAAGAGAAAACATACTTCAAAGAAGTTTTCCTTAAACATACTTTGAAGTCTTCCAAAAAGTCTTCGAAAAAGAAAAAGGGCGTACGTAAATTCTTGAAAACCATATTTAAGAATTACAAGGAATATTAGTTTTAGATATGTCATTAAGTAAGTTGTATTATGAATATGCAGATCAAGTGTCTCTAGGAAGTATATCCAAATTAAGTAAGAAATCAAAATTATCATCAAAAGCAGTTCAAAATGGTTAGCATCCCAAGATACTTATAGTTTATATGCGATATTTCTTTAAAATTTTCCTTGAAAACAATATTATGTAAGTGGTCCAAGCGAACTTGTCCAAACGGATTTAGCAGATATGCAAAATGTTGCAAAATATAATGGATACCGATACATATTATGTTCCATAGATGCATTTTCCCGATATGCAACTTGAATTCCAGTAAAAAACAAGACAGCTCCAGTAATTGCAGAAACCATCACAAAAATTTTCAAATCGATCAAAATAGCATTCGTACATTGTCACACGGATTTATGAACTGAATTTTACAATCAATATGTCAAACGATTATTTGATTTTTTTATGTTAATCACTATAGGGTTCATTCAGAAATAAAAGCTGCACTCGTAGAACGTTTCATTCGTACTCTTAAAGAAAAAAATATAAGTATTTTACTGCTGAAAATCCCTACCGATACATCGACGTATTAAATGATCTTGCACATAGATACAATCATACCGTACACTCCACTATCAAAATGGCTCCCATTGATGTGAATGACAATAATGTTAAACAGGTTTGGCAAAACTTATACGGGCGCAAAACCGCAACAACAAGAACAAAATGTAAGTTGCAACCGGAAGATTATGATCGTGTTAGTAAATACAAACACAAGTTAGAAAAATGTTATTTACCAATGGTCTCGGGAAATATTCATTGTTGATCAGTGTATCAAAAGTAGTCCTGTAACTTAGAAGATCAAAGATTGGAATGGCGATCCAATAAAAGGGATCCAATAAAAGGGATCATGATCCCAAGGTTCATGAGTACCAGTATGGAAAACTCAAATCTCTAGTATTTCATCGTCCTTACTGTGTTTAAGTACGAAAGAAATATTTCGATACTCTCTATGTAGACATAAAAGATGAACACGGTGAAAACTTACCATTCCAGTTTGGGACTTCAAACATTACACTTCATTTTAAACGGACACCATTATGATTTTAGAAAGTGCAGAGGATAGTTTCTACATTACCCTCGCTTCCAATCTAAGTACTCAAACATATAGCAATAATAAACCATCTCATTTCTTGAACATCTTCAATCATCTGATCCATTTGAATGATCCATCATGGGTGGTAGGCTTCAGTGAAATATATATTCCTCTAACATGCTATAATGTACTCTATGGACAAAATATCATATGGTTTGATTTACGTGATGAGGAAAAGGTGAAAAATAAGATTACACCATGATACTATTCCACAATTGCTCAATTACTGGAATCAACTTAAAATTACACCTTCCATACGCTTTTAGCGCTTAAACACCATCCAGGTGTAAACAGTTGAAATTATCTCATCCTTGTACTTTTCTCCTATGCTTGCACTACAGTTAGGTTTGGAACCGAACATTGATTTGAAAAAATAAAACAAGCACAAAAACAACGTTACTTGGATATTAGATACCCTGAACAAGTATTTGTATATACCGATATTATTCAGCCGCAATATGTAGGCGATACTGAAGCACCATTGTTACGTACTGTCGCGATGGCCGATACGAATCATGGTAAAGTACAAACCATCACCTTTCAAATTATCTCCCGCTTGTGCGCGCAACATATTTTCTTCACATAAGCTAAAAAATGAGGTGTGGTGGATTTTGGTTTTTGAAATATGATTGGACCGGAACTGACAAGATTTTAGTTCGAGTACTGTGAAAGATTAAAACATAGTTTTCAATACAGGTCAAACACTCCATTCTGTAGTCCTGATATTAAAAAATTCGGCAGAGGTCCCTGGAAAGCCAAGAATTTATACTTTGAAATGGCGAAATATACTTGTTGTATACTTGTTAATCACATTTTGCTAAATTATTCCAAATGCTTGCTTTTATTCAAGAGAATATGAATATACTCATGCGACTACTTTGATTTTTAATATATTTATCAGTTGCATCAGTACGAGGCTGTCTTATGCGCAAAAGTTATCAACTTATGGAAGGCCTCCGAAACTGAAAATACGCGCGGAATCCTTACTGCGCATATAGTTTATCAAACCCGTTAGTAGAATACAAGACTTTAATTCTGAAAATATTTTTTTGTTTCCTCAAAATAAGACTTCTTCTATGTAGATACTAAGAATGTATGTCACCATTCTACATTCACGGCTATGAAATCGCTGTTTATTTTTTCTTAACTAGAAATAAAATTTGACAATGGCGGTCTATCACTGTGTTTAAAAGCAGAACTGAATTTTTGGTCTATTTCGTAAATAATATGTGATTTGTGAATATTGGGCAGGATGTCTAAACTAAACATCGTAGAGTTCACTTGAGAATAGGAACAGTTAAAATTGAATTCTAACTTGCTAGCGAAATATTATTTATTTATGACCTTAAGGCATCTCAGACACAGCCAAAGTAGTATAAAATGAAATTATGACTTGCTATCAAAATATTGTTTATTTATGGTCTTTAGGCAACTTTCGCTCAGGACGAGATAGGGAAGGTTAATAAAATACTGAATTATAACTTGCTACCGAAATATTGTTCATTTATGGCTTTTGGGCATCTCAGACTCAACCCGAGAGGCGATGAGGCAGTATAAACTGGAATCATGAGTTCTTAGCGTAATATTGCTTATTTATGGTCTTTAGGCAACTTTGGCGCAAGCCGTTTGGATTTTTAAAATGATCATAATATTTTACATTTTTTATTAGTGAGTGAATAAAGAAAGTGGGAGAACACATAATGATTGTGTATCACAAAGCTTATATGGTATAAGCTGAGAGGACCCCTATTTGAAATGCTTGTATATTTGTTGTTTACTTATCAACCTGAAATATTTATTTCAATTTATGGTCTTTTGACTAAGAATCATGTGGCCTGGGTTGACATCCCGGCCAAGACACTCGAGACTTTCTTGTAGTGTTTTTATGCCTGGTGCTTTGAGGTGTACTTCGCCTCCTATCAAATTAAATACTAGAATGTCTTAAATATTTTGAATACCTTGGGACCGTAAAACCGGATAAGCATGGGACTGACCACCCCACCTCACTTTGTACCACAGGTCAAGAAAATGTGGAGCACTACCTCCACATCTCCCCACGCCGTTTACGACACCTGTGTATTGCACAGGGATAGCTTTATCTTTTTATGCTCTTTTGTGAAATAAAAAGAGAAATTTAAGCCAACTATAGCTGTTCGCAGACGTAAATATATTTTTACTGAATCACTGGAATCACTTCATTTGTTGTCTTTAATATAGCTTTGGCTCAAGCACTAGTATCAAGAAGTCTTGCTTACGTCTCTGAAAGTTTTGTATGTACTTCCAATATTTTAAAACCAGGCAACTTTGTTTATATTTCTGTACTGCACCCGATTTAAATTTATTTATTACCTATAGGTAACTTTTAGTTAGGCCGCCCATGTATGTTCCAGGCTGACTACAACCTTTTATTTGCTACTTGAGTGCTGACTTGGTGGCAGATTAACATGGAGCGAGAATAAAATCACGAGAAATATACAACATTTGTCTTAAATAATAATAATAATAATTGGTTAAAATAACACCTAAACATCTACAGGTATAACTGCCGCAACCCAAAGACATGACCAAACGTCAAGTTGTTAAGCCATTTTCTTGTTAATTTACGAATTGCATATCAATAATTAGTATTTGTTTACGAAACACTAACCGCCAGAAGTTCACCGAATGCCAACGACAACGGTAACCTTTTGGTATCTAGCTGAAAAACGCAAACGTCGCTGTTATTTTGAACCGAACCGTCCGCACTGTAGCTGCCGGTTTAACAATTTTGGCCTCCATACCTATAATACATGTGTGTGTGAGAGAGACAGAGATAATATTTTCTTAAAAAATTTTGGACCCCAAAATTTTTTTGATTGTGTATGAAATGACAATATTAGAAAACATTGAGAGAACATCCTAAACTCAAGTGTTAAAATAATCTTGTTAATTTTTGTGGTCAGTATGTTTTAAACATATCTTGTAGAAAGTTTTTTAAAGATTTTTACTTAGTTTTTCTGGTCTAAATTCTACTGAAAACGGCAAAGTCCGATAATGCTACCTGTAGCTGGTGCATATAAGTCTTACGCTATAACTCTCACAAATCACTGTTATGAACAAGTTACCTTCCGCTAAATTGTTATCAAAATGACAGTTCCGCGTATCACTTATTCATATCACTTAAAATCCATATAAAATAGCTCATGTGATGCGCTTAGCATTTTACAATCTTTCACGACAGACTTAGAGTGAAATTCTTTACTGTAGCAATAATCAAATGCTATAAGATTTTTTTTATTTATAGTAAATACACTAGCATCACTAAATATACTTGATGCTCCGAAGGTTTTTACTTTTCCGCTAAAGTTACAAATAGTAAAACCAGATAATTTAAAAAAGTTTCCTACACTTAATTTTCGATACTGCGTCCAAAATCAAGGTTGGCAGTACTTATTGTTTTCAGAGAATTGAATTATTAATCTGAGAAATGAGGTGATTATTTTTTGTGTAAAGTGTTAAAGCATTACTGTCGTTTATAATAGGTTTTCAAGAAAAAATGTTTTCTTGTCTTATTTTGATTAAAAGACTTTAAGCCGCCAGTTATTGTTAAGGTGTTCAGTATACTTTCGTGCTGAGCCATATAGCTTACAGCATTAGGAATCACAGATGGAATCAATTAATCTATAGTTAGTAAGGAGTAGACTGTTTAAAGATATTTGCAATGCAGTATTTGCAGAATATTCATAGAATATACTTATTTCTGGAATATTATCAGAAATATTTGAAAATAATTATTAATTCAACTCAATCGTTAGGAGAAAGTATTGTAAAAACACATTTTGAAGTTCTCATAAATTGAAAGTACCATAAAATATCCATCATAGATTGAGAATATATGTCTAAATATATTTCGAGAATCCATTATTTTAAAAACGTTTTAAGTACATGATTTTGTAGATTATTGTGCTTTCATGCAGTTTTGGCCTAGTGGCGCCAAACAGACTATCGTGTTTTTCATACATAAACAATTCAATTGTCAGCTTATTTTATAGGAATTATTGTTTGCGAGGGTAAATGCTATTAAGCGATTCTAGCCTCCATACTTTCGAGTAGCTTTAGGTTGAGGAAGAAATAGCGCTTGTTAAGATACAAAAGAATAGGAAACCAAGCCTTGTCAGACTGTAGAGAATAAAGTTGAACTACTGAAGTATTTAAATACAAACTTACACAACATTCAGGCTTATGACATTGGCAACTAGATTTTCTTTTGAATTTTGAACCATTCAAGTTGTATCTAATTGCATGAGAGATATACTCGACATGCTTTCTAACCAGAGGGTCTTGGGTATGAATAACGGCGTGAGCGAAATATGTCTAAAGGACTTAAAATTATAATGAAATTTGTAGTTAGAATTAATGTAGTAGTTTTGTGAAATCTTATTCCCTACAATCTTTCAAAGAAATTGTAAAGCTGTTTAGATTTTGGGAGGGGAGGCGAACTTGTATTTTAGTTATCATGAAAACCAGTGATTCTTTCTCAGAAAACTTTTCGGAGGGGTTCATATATTAGTTTTACTTTTAGAGAACTTTTGCTGAGTGTTTTTTATGTAAGCGACGGTATGTTAACGGCATACTTATAACTTGTAATATAGTATAATATAATAGTTTTGTATGTAAACTATATATACCAGACTTATAATATTTTCGTATGTAAACTATATAATACTTACTCAGAACTGAAATATTCGAGTTCCGTTTTCAGGACATTTGTCTTGTACGGTTATCATTTTGAAAATGTTAAATTTCTTCAAATATATTTACTCGGGTATCCTTTTTTCTCATCTCTGCCGATATCCTTATTCCTGTAGGTTTCAAAGAGAAATTTTGTTTCAACCAAATTTAAATTAGTAAAACTGCATTTTGACATCGTGTCTAGGAATACAATGTAATGCTTTTATCGTTCTTCCAGCGTGGAAATATGAAAACTGTACCCTTTCCCTTTTGCATGCATTTGGCAACCTATAACAACAGAACAAAAACTTTTTCGTTTTTGATTTCTTTGAAGCCTTATTTAGCCGCTTTTTAACATTCATTTAGCGTGTTCTAGCGACTTTTTATTCGTGGTGATATGGTGATTTTTTCCTCTGCGGTTGTCAACACTGATCGCAGTGGTTGTTAACGATTCCTTATGTCGTTCGCCTGTGCCACTGTTGCTAGTAACAGTTCCACTTCCCTTTGGTGTTATCAGTAATGCAATCTCGTCTTGCATGTGCTTCTGTTTTAGTTTAAATAATAATTTGTAAAGTTTATCTGTGTGAGAATTATGTAACAGGTTTAAAAACGCATTTTGTATATATACTCTCATATGATGATGAGGAGAAATATAAGTCTTTTTACGCTTGGAAGAATAACTCTTTTCACTAGCAATTGAAAGAGTGAAAAAGTAACTGTATGTGGCTTATGTTCTAAGGACATTTATATTTTTTAAGATATAATAATTGGCACTATTATCATAGGCATTATATTTTAAAAGATTAATAGGATCGATCAACACTATCAATGTACGTCTCATCAAACACTATTCTTCAGCTACAGGACGAATGACAGTCATGTGTGCCTTGATTAGCAAGTTTATAAATCAGTTTGCACTAATCAGAGGAAAGTTTTTGTTTTCCAAATTTTCAATAGCTTCGTAAATACACTGTTGATGAATTATATTATTAACACATCGACAAGAATATACACTTTCTTTTAGATATGAAGGGCGACAGAGTGCAGTATATGGAGATTCAATAATATCTTTACTTTCCTCCTCACTAATATTACAAATCTCATCTTCAGTGTCTGATATAAAATTCAGTTCTACACTTGACATAGATTCACTAGGTGATATAGCAGAACATTCCATTTCATTATTCCCTTCAACTTCCTCCACATCTATAATTGAATAATCATCATGATCACTATCTGATATAAATACCAGTTCTAAACTTGACAACGAGGCACTACTAGAAATATTTGGAGATGAGAATTCCATTTCCGCCATGTCTTTATCACCACTTGGATCTTCAAAGAAGTTATGTGACTTGATAAGTCAATTGGTTTACTTTCAGTGTTGATATTTAAAACACAACTGAACAGTAAGATTTTAAGTTTCCACCGAACACCTGCATCTCTAAAAAACCAAGTTCTAGCATGCTTTGCGTACTCTCTGAAAAATCAAGCATGCTCCGTGTGAACTTGCAAGCTTCTTTGTTAACTCATGTGCCAAACATAAGGGTCAGTCTTTTGTTTAAAAGGAGATTTTCCTCCAGGTGCAAAACAACTTGTTGCCTCCTCCCGAGCACCACAGGTTCAAGACAACAGAATCCATATTCTTGAACATAACAATGTGAGAAAGAAAAAAGTAACAAGTCAAAAATATCTTCTATTGATTTTTTGCTTAAATAAAAAAATGATATGTCCATAGCTGATCTGTGTATTAAAAATATAAAATATCAAACTGAAAGTTACTTTTCTATTTCACAAAGTAAAACTTTCTTCAGTAACTATTTTTTTAGTTTGAATTGAGATTTCAGTTGTAAAGTTAGACTTCTAACTTAATACTAAAAATTAAAAAAATAACGTTTAAAAATTATTCAATGTTAGAAAGATTTAAAGAAGAGTTTATTATGTTTGTATTATAACAAAAAATTCAAAATAAGATCATGGACTTTATGTAACAAAATTTAAAATAATGATTCTTAATATTTTATTACTTTTTATTTTAGGATAGTCATGAATATTAAGGAAGTTGCAGCTGTTAATACCGTAGAAGAAGATGAGCAGTCCATTGATAATCTTGAAGAGATATATGCATCTATATTATGTTTCCGCTGATACTACTACTAATAGTACTACTGGTGATGATGCTAGTGCAGCAAATACTGAAGATTCATTTGAGAGTAATGGAGAAAATGCATTAAATGAAGATATGGTATTGAATGAATTTGTTTGTGTTCTTACTCTTAATGAGGGATAGCAAGCACTAGTCGTCAGAAAAGTTATCAGTGCTTTAATTTAATGAGGATATAACAAACGACTTATAGTGGTGTTATTGTTCCCCTACTTGTGAGGATGGTGGTTGTATTTGGAAAGCTATAAAGGAATGGTATTCTATGAATCTGCAGATTTTGTTACTATGTGATGGAAGTTTCCTCAAACTTAATCAAGAACAATTTCATGCATATAAAATTCAAGAATCACTTTTACGTAGTATTGCATTGAATAATGTTTTAGTGTACAACTAGTAAGCCGCTTATTTGAACAATATATAGTGTACACCAACAGAATTCCGATGAACAGAGAAGGAGAATATTCTTCGAAGCATTGAATTATACGATAATCAATGAATCCGAAGAAACAAAAAAACACTTGTTACAAAAAGATTTTCATTCACCTGCAAAAAAACAAAGGATTGTTTATTTTAAAAAACAAGAATTGTTATTGTTTATAAGCAAAATTAAATATTTTGTATATCTCCCTTTTATTTAAGTTCTATAATTATATAATTCATTTTTGCATTTTATTTTATTAAGTTAGTTTCTAGTAACATAAATTATCCGTCTCAAGTCAAAATGAGGAAACTTGTTTCAATTATCTTAATTATTATTATCTTAGAAACGTGAACGTATGATGATTGCGTGTGAAAATAATATTAGTAGGTCTTAACGATATATATTTAACAATATTTAAGGATACTTTTTAATTTAGCGAAGTGTTTATAATTTACTATGCTATCCTTAAAACTTTAAAAACCGTTTTATTTTGTGAGATTAATATTTCAAGATTAATAAATAGTAAATCATTTTTAGTGATCAAAATTTCATTTTGATTATTTTCTTTCTGTAACTTAATTATAATTTCTTTGACAAACCTTTTACTATTTACGAACTATACATTTCTTAAGAGTTTCAAAACAAATTTAGTTTTGTGAAAATAAAATTTTCAAATTTAATAAATTGAAAATCATTTTACTTTATCAAATTTTTATTTCGTTTATTTCCTTTCTTACCTTATTTATTTTCACTTAAAGAATTTTTCTTTTCCTTGAAAGGTTTTAAAGAACAAAGTTTTACATTGGTTAATTTAATTTATCAACTTATTGATTATACTTAAATAAAAAAACTCATATAACTTATTTTCGTTTCACCAAGTGAAATTTTAAAAAAGTTATTTATTTTCCACTTAAATTTTATGAAAGCAGTTTGATTTGAAGAATTTTTTATGTATGTTTATAATTTAAAATATTTTAGTGAAATAATTTAAACAAAGTATAATAAAAGGTATAATGTATTTTATAAAAGAATATTTTAGTTATACAAAAGTTTAATAAATGTATAATGCATTTTACAAAATAATATTTTAGTTAAACATCATAACATTGCTTCTAAAATTTTTACTTCAATGAGAACAAAAAGTTGTTTTAAATTATTTTTTCTTCTCGAAGTTATTTATTATTTAAAGAAAATCATTTTTACTTTGAACTTTTTCTTTAAAATTGAAATAGTCCAACTTTACTATTTTTAAAATTAAAGTATGATTCAAATTTTCCGGAAAAGAAAACTAATTCACATATTTTATTTCTAAATATTTTTCTTAAACTATTATCATTTCATGGGTAAATAACAAATCAGCTTCTAATTAATATTTGCAAGTTTTTTATACTTCTATTGTAGTAGTTTAATCGTATATCTATAATAACAAAATTATAATTTTTATCTTGAACAACAAATCTTCCACAACTTTTGAACTCTGCAAGTTTAACCAGTATTGAAGTTGTACAGTTTCTTACAGTGCAACCGTTCAGTTGATTAGGTATATGGTAAGTACAACACTTTACATTGACATTAAAATTTAATAAACTACGCTAAGGATAGCCTTCATCAATTACATCTTTTACATTGTTCAGTTGAAACAATTTTTGAATCCATTGCAGTTTTTAAGAATCTTTACAAAAGAATACTGTGTCAATTTCGCAGAGTTGCGCAATTATTATTCAAATATGAGTTATAGTATAACCATTTAAAATATCCCATGATTATCCGAGAAAATTTTCAGTTAACCAATCACATTTTTTGATAGCCTATTGCTAATTCTACCATTTCACATGGACGTTTTACCATACAAAGAAACATTAACCTAGCATCACTTAAAATTTTATTATTTTGCATTTAAATGCTCAGAAAATTTTTCTTTAGAAAATTTGAACACGTTGAAAACGTGGAATGACATTTTAAAACCTTGCATTTTAATTATATACTCTCTTGAACAAGCTAAATTTTTACTGGAGAAAATATTTTTTCAGTTATAGTTGGAATTAGTTGTGCAATAAACTCAGTATTTTAAAAAATAATTCTGCATTTCTTAAAAACATTTACTGATATAGTTAAATGTCATTTTTCTTATAAATATCATAATTATCAGTAAATGTTTTATGATTCAATAAATGTTTTCGTATAACAGATCCGGTATTGCACTGATATATACACTGTTGAGTAATTCTATTCTTTATACATCCACTATAAGGAATAGGATTTAGTTTTAAGTAAGTCTTTACTGTTTCTAATATGCATGAGTCTAAAATGTGCAAAGCACTGCAAGAAGTACTCTCCATCATCTTTCACACTAGCATTTCAAATAACAAAGTCATTGTTTTCAGGACCAAATAATATATCTTTTGTAATTTTTTTATCTCTTACCTCTTCCACTTTACGTTCAAGTAAGTTTCGCAATCCACATTCAAAACTCATGATTCTAAATTCACCACTATTTTCATGTTTTGCTAAGTAAGCATTATATATCTGCGTAAGGTTAGTAGCTTTAATCACTGCGTTCCAAGTACGATCATTATAAAATTCACTACGTTGAAGTTCATTCAAGTCCTAACTGAGACAAACATGCGCTAGCTGGTTAGGGATATTGTGGAAATAGGCAGCACAGATTAAAGGCATAATAACGCAATAAAAACTGTATATCTCTTCCCAAATACAAAGTTTTTCAATAACATTAATTCCGCATTCACAAGACGGAATATCAGGTTTTTCATCACTTTTGGAAGAAAGTTTCAATAGCATGAGGGTTTAATTCAGAACGACCCCTCTATTTATCGTTAAAGGGTCAGAGAGAATACCATTTATTTTACCCTTTGTTTCCTATCTGACAAGTACGTCGTAAATAATTTTAAATCGCTATCCGAAATGCCATATAATCTAAGTTTAGTCAACAAAATGCAATGAGAAAGGGAGCCAAATGCCTTCGTTAAGTCCAATAAAACAGCAGTATATTTCGCCATTTTTAAGTATAAATTATTGGCTTTCCAGGGACCTCTGCCGAAATTTTTAATTTCAGGATTACAAAATAGATTGTTTCACAAGTATTAAAAGACTATGTATTAATCTTTCACAGTACTCCAACTTAAATCTTGATAATTCCGGTCCAATCATTCAAATAGCCAAAATCCACCACACCTCAATTCCTAGCTTAAGTCAAGAATATATGTTGCGCGCACAAGCTAAATTTAATTCCAAACATCTTCTGTGTATAATTTTTCAGGAACACAGCTGCCAGTAATCCCCGGTTTGGTTTCAAGGATTTTTTACAAGGACTTTGAGTCCGAATCCAACATTAGGATGCAATTCACGAACTGCTATCAATAAAAATGATACAAATCAAACTGTTCTCTGGAAATCTCGCTAAATTTCTACTTTCACCTATCTATTACAATTAAATTGAGTGCCGAAGTGTGCTTGGTAATTCTCAAACAGGTTCAGAAGTTAAAAAATGAGTTGACATTGTAGTATAACAAAAAATATGCGTTCCTACCCATTCACACCAAAATATATTTAATTTTCCAAGCAGCGGAAACAACAAAACGATCCACGTTAATTTTTGTGTCCTAATATTAGGACAATATCTTCAACTAATACAAGGCACTTTTAAATCACAATTGGTTCACCTAGACTTTCAGGTCAAAACCGACCTTCCTCTAAAATATCTTTCATCAGAATATTATGTAAATAATTTAGCAAGCATTCCCCACTCTACATTAACAAATTTTAGGCAACCAAGTTCAGAGTTCAATTCAATTCAGAGTTCAATCAAATTTTATTAAAGGGTTTGACAAGAGATAATCTAAATTATCATGGAATTACTCAAGTTCCTTCAAAATTAATCTCTCACTCTCTACCTTATACAATCTTGAGTTCTATAGTCCTCAATCAAAATGCAAAGGTCCATTGACTCAAATGTTCTAGGTTTGAATCCAGCAGGCAACCATTAAGATAAACATAAACGAAATTAATGGTAAGACATTAAAAATTAAAATGAAAGAAGTAATCCAAGATTCCAATCCCGACTGCGGTATAAATATTTCTGATTCATATTAATTAAAATGTAATGCAGAGGCCAAAGTTAAATGATCGTATACAACATTTTCTTCAAGGTGCCCCTATCTACTAGAAATTTAAGATAGTTAAAATATTCCACTTACTCTTCCACTGATATTGGTAATCTTCTAAGACAACGTTCAAGTTTCAGATATACTCCAAAACAGAATTCAAAGCAGAGTCTATCAATTACTTCTCAAACTCAAAATCTGCTAAAAGTAAAGCCGTTCAAGTATTTATATAATAGTATATTCTTCCAAAATTTTCGTTGACGTCGCTCAGCGAAACTAAAGATTCGGAAAGGTCTCCCCAAAGAATTCTAATCTCTTTATCTTTTAAAATGTTTTCCTCAGAGCACATCAAATTTCCTACCTGTCATAAATGCTTAAGATAGCTTTTCCAATTCACGGCTATTTAAAAATTTCTGATACAGAAGAAACAAACAAAAAAGAAAGACACACTTACAGTTGTAAAACATATTTTTTAAGCCGTGTAATAAAAATCAAATTAGTCGGTCCTCATAATGTATAGTATATACCTAAAAATGTGGTTTTCCATTTTCAAAAGGATATATATCTGTGTTTTCATATTTCCTTCTCTTTTAGCAGGATCTGTCGCAAGCAATTGCTGGTAATAAACCAATTAGGCATTGGTCACAAAGAATGCAGTACTAAAAATTTTCTAAACAACTATTCTTTAATCTTCTACTTGCTTTAACCGCTAGCTTATTTCCCTTTTCGAAAAAAGGTTTCATTTATATATGAAAAATCATAAATCTCCACTTCCCTTGTAAACTTACAAACAAAACAAATGACAAACAAAGTTCAATATAGCCACATTGACCGTTTAGAAGCCAAAATTCCAAAATGTCCTAATTGCTAGCAATACCGACAATACAACATATAAATCTATTTCTCATGTCTTGTTATAACGACTCTTCTGGTTTATTATAATAGTCAATACAAGTTCTTCTCGAAACGAGTGTTTTCAATGAAAAAGGTCAGCATCTCACTTCAAAAGAAAAAGAAAAGTGTTTTATTGCAAGGCAGCTAAAAGTATTCTAGGATAACGGTGTTTACTCTTCAACCGTTATAGGCAGCTGCATCACAGAAATTTCCAGAAATTCCCTCGTGCAAAACAACAAAAATAGTATTCACTACAAAAAATTAGGCACAACATCTTAGCCAATAACATTCTCTCAAATTTCAGTTAAAGAAGCGTTTACATTGATTCTTGCAAATCTGGGTGCAGCAAATAATTCACAAAAAATTATTTTGTAAGGCCTGCCACTCTCAGACAAGCAGCGAGATACTATGTTTCAGTTGTCCAAAGAATATTCAGTTGTCGTAAGTTCCAGTATGCATAACGTAGCTCTGTTTACCTTAAATGATGAATGTCAGACTATTTGTTAAGAAAAATTAGTCTGATCCACTGTCAAAAATTAGAATTTAAGAAAATGAAATATAATCTACTACGACGCGCTCTACGGTTCCGCGACCAACGCGGCCGACAGCGGGGGACGCGAGCGACGACGGTGGTTTCATACCGGGTTTCGTGGCCACGGCGACGTACAGCAAGTGACAACATGGCGTTAAATATAAGAAATCCTGATTTATTAAATAATTAATCAAATTATTATACTTTCATTAAAATATCAATCAAACCTAAACTTCAGCATCTACGAATAACCTTCGGCAAAAGCAATTTCCAAGACTCCCGTTAGCAGGCAAGGTAGCGGGGACGGTAACAGCCAATCACAGCGCTTCTGGGCTGTCATATCACAAACCTCTCGACCAATGAGAAGCCAAGAAAAAAGGGCAAAATATTCACCACTCCTACTTTCGTATGTAAATTACTATAACACATTTGTAGAATTTTATATTTTAAATAGGTTGGCAAAACTGACAATTGGGGGTCGCTTCACAATTGTTCTGTTCTAGTGTTCTAATGCATATGCCAAGTTTGATGCGGTTACGTTGAACTCTGTGGAAGCAATTGAAAAATTGAATTAAAAAACTCGTTGGCAATATTGAGAACTCGTTGATCCGGAATACTTCTGTGGCCGCAATGCTTGATAATACTAACACCTAGGCATAAATACGAATATTTTTTAACGTATACGAAATGCGACAAATCGTATAAACACTGAAACGTCAAAACGTATAACCGTCAGAACGTATACAAAATACGGCAGAACGTATAATCCTAAATACGTCAGAACGTATAACCGTCAGATCGTATAATATTCCGAGGAATCAAAACAGAAATGTCAGAACGTAGAACTCTAGAAAACGTCATAACGTATAAACACTGAAACGTCAAAACGTATAACCGTCAGAACGTATAAATTTAAGAAATGTAAGAAAGTATACAAAATACGACAGAACGTATAATCAAAAGTACGTCAGAACGTATAACATCAAAACGTATAACATCAGAACGTATAATAGTCAGATCGTATAAAATTCCGAACAATAAAAAACAAACGTCAAAACGTATAACGACAGAACGTATAATCCTAAACACGTCAGAACCTATAACGTCAATACGTATAACGTCAGAACGTATAATCATGGAACAACTAGTATATGAAGACCAGGTGGAAACGATGATTGAATGGTAGTGACACCTAGCGACCGGAGTGAATTCTATCTGCACCAAATTGTTGCCAGCTTCAACCTTGGTATAATTCTAAATGCATTACAACGTATAATGCCAGAACGTATTACTCTCAGATCGTGTAATAGCCACACGATTTGAACAATAAAAGCAGAGACGTTTGAACGTATAACCCTAAACGCCGTCGTAACATATAATTCGAAAAGAGCCAACAACACGCGTAATTTATTTATGCCTTTGCATTTTAAAAATTTTATTCTTATCACTGACATTATGAAAACTTCATGAACTCATGGGGATCGTAACCGAGATGAAAATTCATGCTAGATATTTCATATCTTATTATTATAATAAAATTAGATATTATCAATTTTAAATACAATAATACTAGCAAAAGTACCCGCCCGTTGGGTGTGGGGAGAAGAAAATATTTTGGCAACAGTCATTGGACAATTCACCACTACTCGTTTCCACGTGGCAGACTCTGCCTTCTGCTAAGTCCACCATTTTCAGGAAGGGCGGATCGAGTGATGCCTTCCGCCGATTTTTTCACGATTATGTCGGAAACGGCAAGAAATGCCAAGGCAAATCGAAGAAACAGAAAATTTTCTAAAAGACTCATACTTTAGTTTTTCTTGGGATCTTTTCACACGCGAAAACATGTTAATAAATACTGGGGGAATATAATTATACGCCCAAATGAACCATTTTCACCAGATATACCTAATTTCTACTATGATTAGTCAATTATCTCTTGTTTATTTTATAATAAATTAAATGTAAATAGTAGATAAGCTCATTAGCGTAGCTTGAACCTTACCCTGACCAGTGGCGATTTCAGCGAGGGAACAGGGCCGCGTGCCCCTACCTATTAAAGAGAAAATTATTTTTTAACAGCATTATTTTATCTATAGATATAAGTTTTGGGGGATGCCAGTGTTATATTCCATTATTAAACTTAGGAAGATAAGTGGAAATATGATAAATTTATTTCCAATAATTCACTTTGCGGGAAAATAGAGAAACTGTTCCTGGGCCCTATTTAATGAACGGTCTTCACTATGCACTTTTAAATTTGCACAAATTTAATAAGAGTTAGAAACTCAAATTTTAAAAGTGAAGTGGGGAAAATATTTTCATATCACACACTTCTGAAAAACTTTTAGAAATATTCATGAAACACGTTTATTCTCCACTCTTAAATTTCTGCAAACTGAAAAGTGCAGAGTGAAATGAAATGGGACCGCTTTTACCTTCGCCCCCTCATGTGTGACGTTTATGTAATGGCGATTTTCTATGTCGTGGTTTATATCATGCACTTCAATCACTTATTTGTAATCAGTATCTCCTCAACATCTCGGACTAACAAGGGACACTAGCGAGAAGTGTGCACCGAAAGTAGACATTTTTATACCAACTTCAAAGAGATCGAAATTGTCAACACTGATGAACCGATTACATCACATTTTAACTTCTAATATCTACCCAATCGATACAGGTCAAATTCCCCAAACTACATTTCACACGTATGCATATTTTTGCTTTATTTGAAAATATTCCTCCTATTTACCATTTTAAAATGATATTTGTTCTCAAATTGAAATTCCTGGTTCTCGAAATAGAATCAAAATTCCAAAAATGACAAAGTTTTATTTTATTCTTGTTTTTGCTATTATCAATTCATCTGCGAAGTTTGGTTCTTAAATTCCGCTCCTGGGTTCGAACCAAAAATAAAATTTGAATCTCTGTTTCTCAAAAGTGAAACGGAATTCGAAAAATGATAAGAGACACATTTTTCTTGCTATGGTGTCAGGAATTTATGTGCGGAGGTTTGCTGTTAACTTCTATCTCTGTGTTCGAAGAGACAACAAAATTAAAATGTTAATTTTTCAAAACTTCAATTTGTCAGTTACTTGTGGAATTCAGCAGCTAATATTTACAGATGTTGTATGGCGTTAGGATATCTTTGAAATTAGCCTAAAATTTTCTACCCTCGGCGCACACTTCTCGATAGTGTCTCTTGTAAGCCTACAGACAAAAAAAAAAATAAAAAAAATGCACAACGTCTTGTATCCAGTCATAGTAAAAGAAGAATATTCCTGCTTGAGGAGGCAGGGCCAACGATTGGTTCTTTTTACTATTGTATCCACAGCAAGCCAAGTCCACTTACACTAGCATTCTACGATTCGCAACTTCAATCTTCGGGCCCGTATTTAACGGTCTCACCAACAAGTCCTCCCTGACGAAAAAACGGCTGAAAATAAAACATTATCTTTGATTTATCTCATAGGGCTAATGTGTATTTTGCAATTTTTTACATTTTCTGGTTACTATTATTTTCTAATAACGTATGATCCGATTGGTTCTCCGATTGGTACTTCAAGTTAGGCCCTCGCCGATTCATTGATACATCTTGTTCTATACCGTATCTCAAACGGAGCCATATATGCCTATAGGCCATACATCAACTCAATTCAATAACTAAAACAACTTTTCTTCCTGCATCGTAGTCCAATTTCACAGAAACCTCCACCTTTCTGTGAGGCGGCTGCTGTAATTTAATACTACCTAATCCAATAGTAATTGCTTACAATTCCTTGGACTAATTTAAAGTAGTTCTAATCGAAATTTAGCACACTTGTAGTTTATCCGTTGCATTTGCAACCAGAAACGTATTTAAGGGAAGTGTCTGACCCCTGAAATTTAGAGTTCTTTTGAATAATTTTAGAAGCAATTCACATTTCATACGCAGACACATGTTGGATTCGCCCCGGAAGTCTGTGAATGTATCTCAAAAGACTCAAAACCAATTTCCAAAGACTTGCCTATTAGAAATCCTTCAGATAGGGGTTTCAAGAGCCTTCTTTCGGAAAACAAGAGTCTGAAGAGAACCAAACAGCACCTCATGATAGGGAAAAAGCAAATAATTACAGTTAAGGTATCTGATGGGACCGTGACACGAAATAAGGAAGAAATTATAAAAATATTTGAAAATTTCAACAGAGAATTGTACTACTACGAACAAGAACTAGGAAATGAAAATTCAGAAGAATATGATGTAGAAGTCCCATACGTAATGAAGGAAGACGTGGATTAAGTACTTCGAGGGGTGAAGAATAGAAAATAGTTAGGAGAAGATGGACTCAGATGTTGATGGACAGCAGAGATGTTTAAATGGGAAGGTGAAAAGATGAAAGAGGAACTTGCTAAATTATTCTCGATGTGTCTGAGGAAGAGAGAAATACCCTCAAGTTGGAATAATGCTATTATTATTTTACTGTACAAGAAAGGGAACAAAGAATGCGTCGAAAACTTCAGACCAATTAGTCTACTGTCAGTTCTATACAAAATGTTTACCAAAATTATTTTGAAATTGTATTGAACGAGACTTAGATTTTAACCAGGGAATGGAACCAGCCGAATTTCGTTGTGGACTTAGCACAATGGACCACATACAAACATTGAATGAAGTTATGGAAAGGACTAATGAGTATGAGCTATCACTATGTCTGGGATTCATAGATTTTGAAAAAGCTTTCGATTCGGTTTCCATGGCAGCAATACTCAAATCACTTGAACATTAAGCCATCGATAGTGCATACATCAAGTTACTGCGAGACATTTATTCGACTGCCACATCTGTCATTAGATAGAATACATGAATAAAGGTGAAATATTTAAAGTTAGAAAAGAAGATTAAAGTTAGGCAAGGAGATTAAATTTCTCCAAAACTACTTTCAGCTGTCCTGAAGAGAGTGTTCCAAAATTTTAACTGGGATGAAGTTGGAATAAAGATCAATGGCGAATATTTTCATCACCTTCGATTCGCTGATTATGTGGTCCTGTTTGCTTCAAGTGCAGAAGAACTAGAAACCAAAATCGAAGAACTGAGTTATAAGAGTTCGAAAATAGGCCTTAAAATGAATTTAAGCAAAAAAAAGTAATGTACAGTTCGCATAAAAAAATTGCCACATACAAACATTGAAGGCCTCCCACTTTTCTTTCCACATATCTCGGTCTGTTGCTATCCTCATCCATGTAGCTCCTGAAATACGCTTTATTTCATCTACCCATCTCGCATTTGGACGTCGTCTCGGTCGTTTCTTTGATTTGGGAATAAAATGTAGTATATTCGTCGTCCATCCTCCAACTGTTCGTCCGGCTATGTGACCGACCCATCTCCATTTCATCTCCATTGCAGTCTTGATTATATTTTCTATCTTTGTTTATGCGCGAATCCATTCATTTGTCTTCCTGCCCCTCCTAGTTATTCCCAGCATGCGTCTCTCTATTACTCTTTTTGAATCTTTGAGTTGCTTGCGTATTTAATGTCCAAGTTTCAAAGCCGTACATCATTATAGGTAAGATACATTGATTATAAACTAAACGCTTCAGACATATTGGTAGTCTGCTTGTGAAAATAAAGTGTAGTCTTCCAAACGAACTCCAGGCCATTTTATTTCTTCTATTTATTTCATTAGTCAACTTGGCATTCGATGTTTTGAGCTGGTAATAAACATACTCATCAACTATGGTGTCTCTCCGTTAATCTTTATTTTATTCTTTTCAGCATGTTCATTCATTTTGCTTTATTTAAATTTATTTTATGTCATATTTTCAAACTCTAGTTACACAGCTTCTGCATTCTGGTTTCTGGTGCTTCTGTACTTGAAGCAAACAGCATTATATCATCAGTGAATCGTAGGTGATTAAGGTAATCACCATTGACTTTTATTCAACTTCATCCCAGGTAAAATTTTGGAACACTGCCTCCAGCACCGCTAAAAATACTTTGAATCTCCTTACCTAACCCCTTTTCCAACTTTAAATTTTTCACTCTCTTGATGTAGTCCGTTCTTCATCTTTCGAAGTACTTTATCCGCTTCTTCTCTCATTACGTCTGGGACTTGTACCCACAATGACAAATGTAAATGCAGGTTGGAGTTACAAGACATACTTGCTCTTTCCTCCACAGTGCAAATATGTGCCAAAACATAGCATGCTAAGATACTCCTCCATTTGGAGGAAGAAACACTGAGTCATAAAGCATCATTTAGAGTACCACGATATAGATAGATAAAAATTCCGTTCACGTTAAGATAGGAATTAATGCAAAGAAAAGGATAATAATATGGACATCATGCAGAAATCTTTATTATGACAATGCTACAAAATTGTCAAGTTCAAACACACACACATACAAACACCCACAGGGAGGGAGAGAGAGAGAGACAGACAGACAGATAGAACTTACAGATACACACATAACCGAACAAAAGCAGAGAGAAAGAAAACTAAAGGAAGAGGCAAGATAAGATCTAAGAAAGGAAAAATGTGAGGTAAATTAATATTAATCATGAAGCAATTTCATTTATGTATTACGATCACACACATACTTATTAATCTCTCGACTGTCCAAAGACTTGCATTTCGCAACTAGGGCATCATTCTCATACGAGTATATGTTTAAAAAAAGTCGTGGCTTAACTGGGTCTCGAATCAACAGACTGAAAGTCCAACAAGATAACCATTATTTTTATAGGGGTTGGAATCGAGCTAGGCACCTCCAGCACAGCGAGCCGGTGCTCTAATCACCATTCTTTTATTTAACAAAAATATTTAATACATCTCAAAGTTCAAGGAAACAATAGATTACTATCAAACCTCTATAGGAGCATAACAAAAAATAATCAACAATGAGTAAAAGAAGAAAATACAACTTAATAGAAAACAAACATTCCCCTTCATCCCAAAATTAATTTATAGTTCGATAATATCGAAATAGTTCTTTTAGTTTTTCATTATTAAACCTTTTCATAAATTGTAGCTTTAAATATTGATTATGCAACACAGGATCTCTCAGAGCTTTTTCAGTCTTAGGAATATATTTTGTTTCTGCCATCAATCACATTACAAATTTTTAACGAACTGGAGGAAAAATACGGTAATATAAATTGAATCGGCAGTTTGAAGAAGGCAATAAACGCCAGAAATGTGAAAATCTACTTTATGCCGGATTTGATACCTGGAAGGGATAGCGCATCTATACAATACATAAAGAAAGGAAAAAAACATTAGTAAAGCCTTCAAAAATAGGTACGAAATAGAGATGGGTAAAACTAGCGTAGCAGCTATTTTTGACTGCTGCATGGGATAAATTGCTATGACTGCTACAACCGATGAAAGATAGCAGTTACTGGCTGTGCTGCTATTTTTCTCCGAA
Organism: Lepisma saccharinum; assembly: GCA_022664845.1. Lineage (NCBI taxonomy): Eukaryota > Metazoa > Arthropoda > Insecta > Zygentoma > Lepismatidae > Lepisma > Lepisma saccharinum. The sequence continues at coordinate 54,127 of JAGDQP010002972.1, forward strand.
GCTTGTTAATGGTGAAACAGACTGTTTCCTGTTTTCTAAACAAACAGAACTGCTGGGAGAACGGAACAAAATGGCAGAGACTTGTCTGCAGAGAGGACAATGATTTCGTGTGAACACTACGGAATTAGTAGCGTCTGTTACCCGTGTACGGAATTGATATAAAGAGCTCTCAGAAAGCACTGGGTGATAGTTGGTT
>JAGDQP010002972.1:54722-90399 GCA_022664845.1 Lepisma saccharinum
TGGTCCCGGGTTCGGTACTCCTTCACCTAAAGTTTTTTTTTTATTTTTAAGAGAAATTCCTTTTTATTGTGTAATTTCGAAGGAAAGCTCTGGTCTTGCGATTATACATTTTTCTTCCTTTGAGGCAGTGAAAACAGTACGCACATTAAAAATTTCATAAAATTCACATAGTTTAGAAAAAATGAACCAGCAATTTGAAGAAGTGAACAAACGCTAAAAAATCGAAATTAGTTCTTTACTAAAAAAAGCATCTAAATTTATAGGCGCATATCATAAGGTAGAAGAAAAGAACGATAGCTAGTTATAGAATGATTTATCTGGCCTTAGAAATATTAGTCAGTTTGAAGAAGGAAACAAGGCCACTAGCATCTCAAAACAAGAAGTCCTATTTTCGAATGTCTGAGAAAACACGATTCAGTCGCGTGTGCAATAAAAGAGAACACCATACCTGACTTTACCAAACTTCTACGTGGCCTTGGTCACTAAGTTTATTAAATTTCCTAATGCGTTTATATAATAATTGTTAATGTCTTCAACATATTAGCCAACACAACGCATAAAGCTGCTTGCACACTATCCGATAAGCTTCTGGTTTGACTGACAGACATTTTGTCGGGAGTTTTCATCTGATTCGGTTTGGAACATCTGTTTTTCGCCATGTTTATTCATTGAACAGTGGGAGATTTTCGCGCGAAGAAGGCGAATGGAGAGGAAGGAAAGAGGGAGACAGAAAGAAAGGAAGATAGACAGTGTTACTATCTCTCTCATTTTTTTTAAAATTAGCTCTCTCTTTACATGCAGTGTGTTCCATACCTTATGTTCCCTTTTCTTTTTCAAGTTTGGGAAGAATAAATGTTTTCGCTGTAATTTTGCTAGCACGTGAGGGAGATAAGTATGTAAAACTTGAATACGGTTAATTAGAGAAATATTGGTCAACGTTTCGTTGTCTACCGTAGCGAAAACTGTGAAAGTGATCTTCTGTTTTTGGGAAAACAATGTCAAGGCTGAATTAAAACGAAAAAGGAGGGAAACCTACTCTAATTTCCAAAAAGGAAATAATCGAGCTTTCGCAGTTTTGGAAAGAGAATGAAACGTTGGTCCACTGTATCTGTAATTAATCTTATTCGATTTAACATACCCATCCACCCACCCCTTCCTCACGTGCTAGCAAAATTACAGAGAAAAGCATGGACTCATTTTATTCCAAAATTGAAAAAATGACCATGAGTTATGGAACACACTGTATAAACTCTCTCTTTCTCTCTCACTCTCTTTTCCTTTCCTCATCAACACAAAATTATCCTCATGCTTCAGACATGTCGGATGGAAATCTGAAGACTATCGGAAAACTGTGTATCGGAAACAAATGACTCTGCGATACTCAGAGAATTCTTTTGTATGCTGTTCTCCACATAAGATTTTGTTTCAAGTCTTACTCTGCTTTTGGTTTGTCTTCCATGAGATCGGGTTACAGCGTACGTGCAGTCCTCAATATTCAATGAATCATGGCTACTCGGTAGTTCTCTTGCACAAGAGAAAGTCCTATGAAAAAAGTTGAAACAAGAGCAAGAATGAGGGGCTGGGGAGACAAGTACGGAAAACAACACTTATAACATTATACATCACACATAAACTGTTAATTTTTCTACGTTATGGGGTACACCACAATGGATTTTTATATTCTATTTGAATAATAGGAAAGTTTGACATTTAAGTAAGAAAATTAACAGTAAAACAGTAGGTAATGCAAAGAAAGAGGAGATTTATTTATAAAACAGTGGCATGGAAACACTGATACCGGGCCGACATTGTCTGATACAAGTCTGAAAGTGTGCACACACTCATTGCTTTTGCATTGAATCGGAAAGCCTAGTGGAGTGTTCCGGCAGTTCTCCGACAAAGAACTTAAAGAACTCTTTGTCTGAACGTGTGCAAAGCTCCATTTAAAGCAATGCTCCACTACTCTTCCGATTTCCTTCATGTAAGAAGGTCTTCCGACATGTCTGAAGTATGTCGGAGCGTGTGCAACGGGGTAACTTGAATGTAAATATTTCTAAAATGTTCCCACATTAACAATTTATTTCCACATTGAATCAATTTGTGGAACATCGTTTCTTTTTTATCACAATTTCTACAACCATCACTATTAATAATTCCTTTCTTTTTAAGATTAACATTAAACTTTTCAAGGTTATAAACCTGGAATAATAATTGGTGATGTAATATAGATATAGAATTCTAAGAAAATAATAGTCATCCAACTTGAATTGTTTAACTTATTTTCGGGAAATACGTTCAATTTTGAAAATGATGTAAAATGTTGAAAATATAAAAGATAGGAAAGGCATGATATATGTTCAAGTATGAAAAATGAAGGATTTTTTGGAGAAACCCAAGATAGACCAAAATTTCACGAGCGACAATGTTCCAACTAGGGGGAGTCCAGGAGAGAAACTTCCAAAAATTTCTCTCTCAAGAAGGTGAATTGTGTACCTCTGCTATTCTTCTATGAAGAAAAACACCCATAACTTTTACCTGAAATTCTCTTCAATTGCGTTTACGAACGCTGGAGCCTATTATCTACTATCTTTAGAGCTTTTTCATCCTTATTAGTCAACCTTATTGTAAACATATGTAAACTACACTAACGTATAACTTCTTAAGAAGAGTGGATGATTCTTAGTTGAATTCCGAATATTATTTAATTTGAAATTAAAGAACAATCTTAGCTATTGCTTTCTTGGGTTTCTGAAAAGAAGTTCTTTGTCAGCTTCTTCAAACTATATGATGAACACATCCAATCCCTTCATTTATCCTTAAAATATCTAACTAAAAATGGGATAATTAATATTAGTTCTTATGGACCATTGCAATGTTTTTTACTCTTCATCATAGTGTCAAGGCGCACTTAAATCTTAGCTTCTTACTAGTTCATTATATTACTACGTTCATGGCTCTTCCATACCTTGCGCTTTTCCAACAGCGCCCTGCACAGTGCGACATTGAAACAATTGTTTTTTCTTAGTGACGTTGACCTTTAGCTTCTGTTCACTTATTTAGTCAAACAGTTACAAGGTCATTACTATGCTCACGAGAAAGAAACTCTCAGACTCTGAAAATAAAAAAAACGTAAAAAGGAACGGGAAGAAGCAACTAGACGAAATACTACAGATATTAGGAAGTTTCTCAAAGGAACTATTAAAGACGGTAAGTAAATCTACACACACTGAATAATATACAATATATAATTTCATATGTATAAATACATGATCTCCAAACTAAGTTCCTGGGGTGGGTACCGCAGATGGGCGCATAGAAATTACAGGGTATTTGTATGTGACTGAACTCAGACTGACGTACGGATTACGTTTTGCTATGTGATATGCTGTTCCCTGGCATAAACATTAGGTTAGGTTAGGTTAAATTAGCTATACATTAGCCTACGTACAAGGCCATATCTTACGATTTTATTATAACAAGGGCGGGATAGTGCTGTTACCGCCCATACAATTAATTTTATCTTATCTTAACAAGGGCGGGAGGGGGGGCGAACCTGGCCCTGCGGGGCTCTGATCTACGTCCGTGAATATAAGCGCATATTTTTTTTAAAAAATTAGAGTACAAGGGCCATATTAGAAGGGTAAATCTACGCCCGGCAATGGTAAAGGAATTAGAACCCACAGAGCACAAGTACGTCCATAGGAAATCCACAAGACGTCCCGACAGGATATTAGGAAGTCCCAGGGACGTCCTACGTAGATGACTGACGGCCCAGAGACGTCCCTGGGACATCCCTATGTCCGCTTAAGTTCCCGAAAACGGGACCATCCCGCAAGATTCCAATGGGACGTCGGAGGGAATCCCGAAAAATATTTATGGGAAGCTTACGTGAAGAATTTAGTCATCCTTTTGGACGTTTTAGGGCCCTCTTTAGGACACTTTGCGGGAAGTCCGCAGGACATCCCAGTAAGTGATTTGTGGGATTTCAGCTGGATTTTCACTTCTGTGAACTCTGTAAAATTTTAGAGTTAACGGGTCACCAAAAGTAGCCCGGTTTCAGCTCTGTAAAGTATCCAGTCCATCTCACCTCTGAAAGAAACAATATTCAAACGCAAGGAAATAATTAAAACTACTGTGCCCTCCGGATCCCAAGCGTAGATCAGGTGCAAAACTTGACTCGTTTCAGATCTAGTGAGAAAGGGTTATAATGGCATTTTTGACCTCCCTGATGGAAAAAAAAAAATAGATGAGAATTTTAAGTACTAAGGGGGCGTTCGGAATCACTACCTTTTCCTTCAAAAGCACATTTTCCTTCGTCGCCGCCATATTGAAGGTCGTTCGAAACTTAAAGGAAGAGTCGCAAAGGTCCTTTTATAGCACCTTTCATGAAGGTACCATTGAAGGTGCCTTTCCGGAAGTTCGGCCATTTAGTTTACCCAGAAGACCCAGCGAGACAGAAGGTATGTTACCGCCTGTTTCACCAAAATAACCCTAGATAAAAATGTTACCATCCGAAGTACATTCAACATTGGACAGTACTTTAATGAAAGAAAATAAATTGTATGCATATTTTTTTGTCTAGCGGCGAAATTGTGAAATAAATCCAATTATTTTTTTTTGTAACATTTGCATTTCACCGTACTAAATTAAATTCAATTTAATTTTAGTGCAGCTTATAGATTTCACACCTCTAAATCAGAAGTGATGAAACGTTTCTATCCAGGATTTCAGTCAGTATTTTTTGTTTGGGGAAGTAAAGCAAAAATTGGAGAGAAGCAAGTTGAATTGTTCCATGTTTTATAGAGGGTTTTAATCTACATTATGCCACACACTTCCAGTAAAAATTAAGTTACGGCCGTGTACTTGACAATTCGGGGGTTACACCACCATTGGGGGGATGTGACAAATTCCATGTTTCTATATTTCACTGTAGCATATATCTATTCTATTATCACTTCACGTTCACCTGGTAATAACTAGGAACCTTGATTATAGCATTTGCATCATTGCATTGCAGATTTTTGCATTATTATCATAAAGTGAGTTTGAAGGAAATACTCAGGTTGTTCACCCTCGCATACTTCCTCAAGTCCCTACGCATAATAAGAGCCTGATATGTAGGTGTATAGAAAATGAAAAATTAGAATGCAGTTATCTACATCCCTCAAACTCTTGACTATTTTACTATACAGCGTATTTGAAGATTAGGACAAACAATAGCACAATATAGAGTACAGTAAGTATACAATGTTTCGATAAGATAAAATTAATTGTATGGGCGGTAACAGCACTATGCCTTACGCCCTTCCCAATACGGGGGAGCCCCTTATCTTTGTCACATCTAAACACAATGTTTCCAGTCATTGAAGGGTGAAATAAAATTGAAAGGGCGAGAGAAAAACCAGGGACTATTTAGCATCTTGCGCATTAGGGGGAAGCCCATGCAGTGTCTTTTAAACGCCATGTACATCACGTCTACAGGAACATATCTAACCTGACTTTAACTAACCCCCTTCGCTCTCTCGAGATACTGTCAGTGTTTTCTTGTGGACGTTCATTCATAACACAAAGCAGTGTTCGATTTGCCAAAGGGATGTTGGGGATCTTCCCTGGTGCGTGAGTATTTTATCACCGGTTGTTGATTCCGAATATCATCCCAACCAGGATAAAATCTTTGTACTTCTACCCATTAGGTAATATTTTGAAACTTACCAGCAGCCACTAGCTTTAGGATCACCCCTTCGTAATTTATAGCAAATCGAACCCTAACACGGAATGTCACCATAAGTATTTCTCCGTATGCTACCATGTTTATTGGGTGTTGATAAACTCGAGTGCGTATTTAACGAAATAATGACATAGCTTTTCGTAATACCTTATGGATTGCTGGTTTTCACTAGATATTTATAAAATTGCCTGCGACAATTAGTGGTAAAGTAATAAGTGATGTAAAGCGTACATATTCTTCAATACCTAGCGGAAGATGCGGGCCATAAAGTAAAGTTTATCCAAGGAAGCTCTTATTTTTCTGTGGTATTAATGCTAGTGTGATATTTCAAGCTTCGCAAGATAAATGCAAAAAAGAGATATACTTTTGTACACAGTTTATAACACACAACGCACCATTGTTATTTCATTTTCTTTCTCGGTAATTAAAAAATGTTGAAAGGTCATTTGGGCCTTTGTACATAGTACACACAAAATATAAAGCCACTTTATCATTACACATGTTTGTTTTAAACGCAACACACAAGGATGCATTGCTTTTTACATGTGAAGAAATGTTCCAGCTAGTAATTCCGCCATAATCCTGATAGGGAGACGTCACCTCTCCAACTTTACAAAAGCATTAGATATTTTACGTTAAATGGAGCGAATCGTGAAAACCTAAATACACACTCACCAATTTGGGTTTCACATTCATTCAAAAAGTTCTGGCGGACATAGCACGCAACATTCTAACCAAATGTATTTTTGGAATCATACTAATTTATTGTTGTGCGTCCTGTAATTCTTACTATGGGGGATTAAATGTGATTAGCGTTTTTTTCTAAATGTTTACAGTAGCAATCGACGTATGGACATAATAATGGAAGTTAAGATATCTTGTCACATTTATCAACAGATGTCGCGCCTGTCGAAGAACGTACGAAACCATTTCCTTCGGACAAAGAAACGAAGGTACCTTCAGTATTTCCTACCCGAAGGGAGTAGGAATTAGGAGATAGGAATTGATTCCAAACTCCCCCAAAATGTCTCAAAACCCGACCTGCTTCGGAGTCTATAAAAGTTACTCACTTTACGAAAAGATTACGGAATACTGTAACTAATAACTGATTCTACGTGTTTGTTAGGATATTCCGTTTACTTCCATCCTCCACTAACATGTTCCTGCTAGTATTACTTTTAAAAAATGCAGCTGCAACAGGTTTCTTTAAGGTTTATAATTACTATGGAAAACAATATACACTTCTGTCGAGATGCTTTGAGCTGATAGAAATACTTGTGTATTACGTATACGTATTAGCGTGTTCACACGCACAGCTCTACAGTTAAACCAGGAAACGAAAATAATTGTTTCCATATAAATCGGTACATAAGAAGTGACTTCTGAAAATGAAACAAGACATATGTACAGTATATAAAAGTTTATACTTAATCGCCACTACAAATTCCTTACCCTGTGGTAAGTTTTAAAAACCATATGTGTTAACATGTTCACAACTGTCAATAGACCAGCGCGCCACAAATTTCACTGCACACCTCCACCTTCAGGTCCACTTGAATTTTCTTCAGAAACCCGTAATTTTCTAGCGGCTCTTCCTTCGGCATGTCTTAGCCAGCTCCGTATGGACCTTGATATGTCATCTTCGTTTTTTTACTATTACGGGTTCCTGACAACATTTTATGATCAATGAATTAGTTAAAATGTTAGTTGATGTTCAAAACATATATTTATAAAAGAAAATCCGCAATGGGACTGCGTCCGACAAAGGTTTGAAGCATTATGTAAGTTATCTGGGTCTGAGCCAAAGATGCCTAAGGGCCAGAACATTTCTCTCATGTACAAGAGTGCTAATGAGATATATTGCATTCCTAATGTAAATTGAAAGTTTTTTGTACAATTTTTAACTTAAGATCATCCAATTGAACAAAACCTAAACAACAAATGCATTTGGTGTGTTAAGTAGTGGATATTGGTGATGAAAAGGCAAAAAAAAGTCAATAAAAAGCAAAAAAAAAAAACATTTTTCCTTTTTTTTTAATTTCAGGTTGTATTCCCGGCCTTTAAAACACTAATACTGATAGACTTGTTTTTTTATCCCCTCCCTCAATACTTAAAGTATAAATAATTACTTATGCCCGCTTCCTGAAGTTGATTCACTTCAAGTAAACTAAGTTAGTCCAAATGTAATGCTCTCTAGCATATATTTTTCATGATTAATAGGAACGAAATTTTGTTTTACATGAGTGCCCCCCTCACCACCACCAAATGGGATTGCCAACATCGATCAATTTCCTTAATGTGCACTACCATGTGAATAAAATGACACTGTTCGCAATATTTCTTCACGAAACTGCACACTAGATCAGTCGGATAAATTCTAATTACGGGAGGCCAGAATTTTTTGCTAGAAATTCATATAACTATAGGCTACTTTTTAGGTTAGGTTAGGTTTCACTACATTATGGTCTACTTATCTTCATGGTATTTTCGTTAGGTTAGGTTACATTACATTGGCCCCCCGTAATAGAATTAACCTGACCAATCAATATTACCTTATGTTTCAATGTAACACAGGTAAGGTGCTTTATATTACAGACAGCAATATTGTAGAATGACAGCGTGATTAGATTCTAAAAATCTAAATTGCAATGTACTTTCGTGACGTGCCATGAGTTCAGGAATTATTTAAAAACAAAGGTTAATGGAAAACCCGTGGGCCTACCTTGGTAAACACTAGTGAGTGGTAAGCTTTTGTAATCAAGAATTCCAGGCCTCTACAACTGGGGACACAAATGGTTCGAAACCAACGTTAAATTGTAGATCCAAATGTTCATCCGGTGGAAGGCAATGGCAAAATACCGTTCATTCACCTGCACAGGGATGTCTTCGGGCAGAACACACATCACTAGCATCATAAAACTTTAAATGTAATTGCCTCAATCCTGCTAAAAGTAGTGGGAAAGAACAAATAAAACATCGCCAAATGTGAAACTTAATGTTTTGATGAGGGGCACAAACGCTCATGCCAAAGACGCGAAAGCAGTTAGCCCTTGTATAGTACGCAATGCAATTTTTAATTCCGTGATCTTCATTGTTTATTTGGCTAAAATCAGAGGATGCTGTCACATAAATTACATTACAGAGACCACAAATAATAGTAAATTTGGGTTAATATTTCGAATCGGGGGGCCATCATAAATTTATAAGTTTAGGTTAGATTTGGTTATGGGTATTTTTAGCTTACGTCGAGTCACAGGTTCATCAATTGGAATTACGGTGTTTTTACGCGGTACTGACATATTTATTTCCATTAACCAATGATATCTTGCTCCAAAAATCACGAACAGTATGTCGAGTGAGCGATAGCGAATATTAGAATATTAGCTTGTGTCTTCGGTATGGTAAGCTCCTCGATGTGGACCTGTACATTGATTCTTGGTACTTCCTCATGCAGTAAGTGTTCTCGTTTGGCTCTGGGAGATCCTCACACCCCGCGAGCCGCACTGCCAGTTTAATAATTAAAAGCAGAGCAGATCCGGCAGAATGAGAGGCCCAACAACAATTCCAACTCCAAGGAGCTCTCTAAAAGCGATTGCGGATTATACAAAATTCAAATAACAGTTTTTTATTGTTGTTTTAATTTTTAATTTATTAATTCCAGAACAAAACTGACACAAATCAATCGCGTATTTCACGTCATTGAAAAAAAAAATAACTCAAAAACTAATAAAGTCTCAGTGATGAAATTTTTATCACTTGTTCTTACACAACTATCGTCTATTTTGTGCAAATTTGGAATTTTTGAAGTGTGTACCTTTGAGATATTTGATTTTCAAAATACCCGATTGAAAAAAAATCGCAATGTTTTCAACTCGACAAAAAATAAAGGATATGGTTCTCTGATCTGAAATTATCTTGAGAAGTTGTATACCATATAGTCTCTACCCAGACAAAATATTGAAGGTGAGTCTAAGTTATTTCTTAAAAAAAAAGATTTTTATGATTCAAACATCAATACTGAAAGTCTTTTTTTGTTTGTTTTCGAAGTATTATAGTAAGCCTAAATGTGCACAAAACATAAACTGTTGTATATTTCATTATCTTTCATATATATATATTTACATCTGTCTACCATTGTGGAATCCTTGACAGGCTGTATGTTTGTGGGACCCACCATTGATTGTTATGTATAATTATTTGTAAAAACGTATATTAGACTTATAAATTATCGTTATTAACACCACTTATCTAGATTTTAGAAAATCCAATTTTCCCCCTCCCTATTCATGCGATAGTCATTGTGAATCCCCTTTACTCGTTTACCATTGCGGGACCCATATACGAATTTTTCATACTATCATTATGAAACCTTTCTATGTTCAGTCGTACCAACCTTTATTATTCATGTCAGTACTTCGAAACATGAAGGTATCAGGAAGCGATAAATGAAAAATTGAGGGGTGTAAAAGCATTTTATAACTTTTTCTGCATATTATTTTTCAAAATAAATTATACCCAGCTGCCGTGGCTCAGTGGTAGAGCATTGGCTTAGCAATGGGGAGAACGCGGGTTCAAACCCGGGTCCGGACATCCTGACTGAGGTTTTCAATGGTTTCCCTCGGTCACACGAGGCAAATGCTGGGATGGTACCTTTAATAAGGCTTATCTGTGGAGTCGTTTGGGCATTCAATGTCCACGTCTTCAGCCGTACAGGAAAGACACAAGAAAGACAGATTAATTTTTCACTATACGCTTGAGACACGTTTCTAGCTTGGTTTTGAAAACAAATTTAGTCTTCAAAAACGATCTCAATGTCATTTTACATATTCTAATTATTTCATTAATCATTTTGGCTTCAGTAGCAGACTCAGACGCTGGCGGTGGGGGCAATAGCCCTTCCCGAAATCTTCATTAGTATAAGCACTTTTACAACAACAAAAAATAAATCACGGCGAGAGTGACGCAGAAGAAACTTGCTGTCATTACTAAAAAACTTTACTTTAAACTGTGACAGTAAAAGGTAGAAAGGCAAAGTTATAATCCCCCATAAGATGCGCACGCACTGTGGACGGAGAATGGAGGATGTGGAGGTAGCAATCCACATATTCTCTACGCATGAAACGAGATGAGGTAGGGTGGTCAGTCCCACACTCAACCGTCTTTACCTCCCAATCTGCCTAGGAAAACCAATGACACTCTTGTCCTCAATTTGATACGAGGCTGAGTGCTCCTCAGAGCTACAGGCATTGAAGCACTGAAAAAAGGTATCCAGTGTCTTGGCCGATATTTGAACCGGGGCCACCCGATTCATAGACGCGCTAGTACACAAATAAAAATAAGTAATGTTATAAACGGCAAACAAATATTTTCCTTTATTTATGAATTCATGTGCAATAATAGTGAGTGAACTATTTAATATAAATAATGAGGACCTGTGATAAAAGCATTGATGAAAAAATAATGAGAGTTTTAGCACTAGTTGCATAAACAGTGTTTTTTCCATGGTGCATGAACTGCCTAACATTAGCATTAATAATAAAGAAATGTATGGGTAAATCAAAGGACAAGAGTACGAGTTAGCCTTTCTTATGACGTAAAGTACTGAGCTTTTCTATATTATTTTGTCAAATATTTTTAACTCGTACACCTGTGAAGAGACAATTGGTGGGTTTCATCAATCTTTGTTAAGAAGATTTAATCGTTTTGAAAACCATTGGATTCGTTTAATTCTTAACGAAACTTGATGAAACACATAGAATATGTCATATATCTGCGATATGTAATATTACAATATACTGGATTTTTATTAATTCAAAGGACAACTTCAAATTGATAAATAAAAGAACTGTTGGACCTCAATCCTTCATACTTTCCACCCAATCGCAGCCACTGAAACTTGACCCTAGGTCCGCCAGTGCTTGACATTGGATGTTTTCATGTATTATGAAATGCTGCTGATGTCACATGAAAGCACTCCACTAATTGTTAGGACTTTTAAAGAATCTTTCTGCAAATTGTGTTGTATGAGAGAATTACATGCAACATTCCTTTACATAAATACATCATTAATGGTACCGGTAATCCAGCTGTGTAAAAATAAAGCAAAAATAATCACTTACCACTACTGGGAATGAAAGCAGGATCCCCGATTCCGGACTAGTGATCTACAAGTAAGTCAACGAGGTCTTTATGTGAAGGAAACTAGCATCTAATACTTTCCTGTTACACAATTCCGGAAATGCTTTCTCCATTAAAAAAGATTTTTGTATTAAAAGTCTCCACTTGTAGTCGATTGTCTTTACTTTCCACTTAGCTGAAGCATAAGGAATGCTCAAGCACACAGAACTTGGTCGTGGCTGTAGTAGCTTAATTGTAGAGCACTAGGCAGGCAACTGGAGATCTGGGTTCAGCATTTGTAGCAGAAGAAATGTAATTCTTTGTAACAGAGTTAAAACGCTTCAGCTTAGTTCGTGGAAACGTACTCAAGACACCCCATGCAGATACATCCTTGAATTTTTCTACATCTTTTTTTCTTTTTTTTAAAAAAAAACAAGCTATATCAACATGCACGGCAGTGCATGAGCCAAGTTCTTCACGTCAGAAAACATCAGCACTGCCAGAAGCATGTTGTACAGGAACAAGATTTTCTGGCAAAATCGACGATTTGGGGGCCCCGTAAGAAAAAAGATGTTAAAGATAGGAATATGAGCTTTTGTCGTTAAGGAGATATGGTAAATATGTGCAGGTGTACAAAATGTCATATTCGTATCTCAAACTATGTTCTAGTTGTGGACCCCTGAAATTGCACATTTTAGGCTAACTGACTGACTGACTCACTGACTGACTGACTCACTATTGTTTAGGGTGTTTGGAGTAAGCTAGAAACATGAAATTTGGTATAAGGTAGAGGATAAGTAGATAAAGGAAAAATTCCGACATTTTGAAAAGGTCGCCATCTTGGATTCAAAATGGCCGCCAAACCTAAAATTTCAAAGAATACACAGCCTAAACGACTAAAGATAGAACAGTGAAATTTGGTATGAAACTACATCATTAATAGTAAATTAAGAATTTTTTTTAAACATTTGAAAAAGTCGCCATCTTGGATTCAAAATGGCCGCCAACCCTAAAATTTTAAAGAAGACACAGCCTAAACGGCTGGCGCTAGAATAACGAAATTTAGTTTGACAGTACAATATTATTAGTAGATTATGAAAATATTACAAAATATCTCTAAAGACGCCATCTTGGATCCAAAATGGCGGACGTCATAAATCCATTTTCCACACTGCTTGAGCCAGAGATACGAAATTTGGCATAATGATGTATTATCAAAAGTAGTTTAGGAAAACATAACAACGTTTTAAAAAAGTCACCATCTTTGATTCAAAATGGCAGCTGAAATACCATTTTTCACATCTTTCGAGATAGAGAAATGAAATTTGGTATGACAGTGTATCATCACGAGTATGTCACGAAAATATAAGAAAACGTTAAAAATGTGTCCATCTTTTATCCAAAATGCCCGCCTAAGCCCCACTTTATAACGACTGAAGCTAGAGAAACGAAATTTGGTATGAATGTGTACCATTACGAGTAGGTTAGAATAAATTCGGCTCGTCTCCCCTACTAGGGTGCAGTTCCCAGCGGGAGCCTGATTGCGATAAAGAGGTGCACCCCAGCGAGGCCATCTTGGAATTCTGGGGCAGCGCCCCAATGAGGCAAAGCGAGCATATAAATTACACAAGTGTAAAAAGCTGCGAAATACGAGCAAAAGCACCAGGGGTGCAAAATGTCCAGTCAACTCCTTCAACCTTAAAAAGTGGTGAAATGGAATATGGATGAGCCTAGTTCCTCGCGCCAAGTTCCAGTACTCCTGCGTGTCCCACCAAGTTTTACTCGTCACAAACGTTAGCACTGCCAGGAGCATGTTATACAGGCAGAATGTGGAAGTTTCCCCATTCGGACGCAGCGCTCTGTAGTGTGAGGGAATATCTGCATCATGAGGCGCAGTGCCCTGCAGATTCTGGTCGTGATAAAAAGACGCAGTTCCTCCAAACTCCTCAAGTTCGATGCGCGGCCTGCCGTGGGATTGTTGGCACAGCGAATCGAGGGGAGTATCAACACGCACGGCAGTGCATGCAGCCGAGTTCCGCGTGTCACAAAACGTCAGCATGCTATACAGGAACAAGAGTTTATTGCGAAATCAGCGATTTTGAGGTTCTGTAAGAAAAAAGATGTTAAAAATTGGAATATGAAATTTCGAAGTATGACGGTATATCATCACTAGTAGATTACAAAATATCTGCAAAGACATCATTTTGAATCCAAAATGGCTGACTTCATAATCCATTTTCCAGACCGTTTGAACTAGAGATACGAAATTTGGCATAAAGGTGTATTAACAAGAGTAGTTTAGGAATAAGTTACATTTTTGAAAAAGTTGTTAACTTGGATCAAATTGGCCGCACAATTTTTTTTTTCCACACCATTCGAGCTATAGAAACGAAATTTGGTATGAAGGTGTACCATCATAAGTAGGTAACGGTAATGTAAGAAAACTTTTGAAAAATCGCTTTCTTTAATTCAACATAGCCGCCCAAATACCATTTTCCAAACCACTGAAGCTAGAGAAACGAAATTTGGTATGAAGGTGTACCATCACGAAAATGTTTCAATAAATCGATCAAACCACCGCTATGAAGGTGCAGCCCCCGAGGGGATATGGGAAAAGGTCTGCACAACATGGGGCGCTGCTCCCAGAAAGTCTGATTACAATAAAGGGGGCGTAGCCCTAAAAATTTGAAATTGGGGCGCACACGGAATTCTGGGGCAGCACACCCAACGAGGCGAACCAAGTATATATACGACTCGGTCGCGACCTTCAAAAAGCTGTGAAATCCGAACAAAAACACCAGAGGTGCCAAAAGTGCAGCCAAGTTCTTTAGCCCTAAAAAGGTGTGAAATGGGAGACGGATGAGCCAAGTTCCTTGGTGACAGCATGTAAGAGGAACAAAGGAACTTAGCGCGAGCTGGCAACAGTCTTAAGGTTGGTGGCGGTGGACGTAGTGACTTTTAGGATCCCCACCACCCTTATAGCTTGAGGATCATGAACCTTGCCACCTCGCGCGAATTTCTCTTGTTCCTCTTACATGCTGTCACCAAGGAACTTGGCTCATGTCTCCCATTTCACACCTTTTTAGGGCTAAAGGTGCACTTTTGCACTTGGCTGCACTTTTTGCACCTCTGGTGTTTTTGTTTGGATTCCATATTAGAGTAAGCATGCCTTTCATGCCCGCGAATTCTTCATTCAATTCCTTGATTTTTTGATTTGCTACACATTCTTTGCGTTAGATTAGCTGAAATTATTTAAAGTTGGGTCTGTTAAACTAAATTAGAAGATGTAGGATAGGTTACTCTGTTCTGTTCTTACCATAATCTGGATTGCTTCCCAATTTCCTTTTATGGACTGAATAGACAATTTTGTCATAACTCAGTTACGTCTGAGAGAAGACGTCCCTCGACGATCAGTTTTCCGGTGCAGGGATGGGGAAGGTAGAATCTAGTGCATTGAAGTACCACCCCAGTATTCATATTGTGAGTCTTATGAAAACCCGCAACCCCTCAGTGAGGGTAGCCGGGAGCGGGCTCGAATTCGCGTGCCCCCTCATTAGCTATCGGAAATCCAGGACATTCCTAGTTGCCGCGGGGCTGTGTGCTGCACGCCTGTTGATGCGAAAACAATATGTCTGGAAAAAGTTTTGAAACTTCAGGAAGCAATCTGTAAAACGCAAAATGTCAATTTTCAACCCCGACACTCTGATCACTTTCGAAACCGTGATAAAATCCTTACATGCGTAATTACTTTCTATCGAAAATTAAGCCATGATTTGCAGTTCAGAACTCTTGTAACAATGCGTAAGAATTGTCTTTGCACTTTGCATTTTTCTAATGTATGAGTCTCTGTTTGACCTAAACAGCATAATATTAATTTTCGTCTCCTCCAGGAAGTACTAGAAGTTACTCAAAGCAGTGCAACCTGGATTCAGTTAAACACATTCAGTGGTGGTGAGACCAATTTTTGGCATATATGAGACCAATTTTTGGCTCCTATATTTTCATATTCCTATTTCTATTTGTTACATCGGACTGGAGTGAAAGCGAAGTTCATATATGTGTATTTTTGGATGGCCAGTCTTCCTGTTTCTCGTTCCCTGCAGTATAACAGCGAGGGTCACTTGAGAGCTTCCAAGTGTGTGTGGACATATATCTGTCAATGCAGTTGACCGGGGCGTGGAGTGATGCCTGACTGAAAGTATATTGGGGCAGGAGGACAAAGTTCTCCTTATCCACTTACCTTGGTTCGCCAAAACAGACATTTGTGCATTCTTTTCCTCTGTTTTTGGGATATATATATGTGTGTGTGTGTGTGAGGTTGACTGAAAAGGGAATCAGTGAGAAAAGAGACAAGGTTGGTGACTTCTAAAACAGACGAAGTAAAGAATTGAACAGGCACGATAAAAAGAAATTGTTTGTTTCCATTAACATAGTAGAATTTATAAAATACGAAGCGCAGTACCTCCAAAGCAGTTATACAATTGTTACATCAATATTATTGAGTGTTTGGTGAAAAACAAAGGCAAATCAACTTCATGTGAACTGTGCTATATTTTGAGTGTGCTTTCTGTTTAGAAACTGAAGTGGACCGAAGTGAACTAAGTGTTCATTCTTATA
Organism: Lepisma saccharinum; assembly: GCA_022664845.1. NCBI lineage: Eukaryota > Metazoa > Arthropoda > Insecta > Zygentoma > Lepismatidae > Lepisma > Lepisma saccharinum. The sequence continues at coordinate 71,185 of JAGDQP010002972.1, forward strand.
CTATGTGTAAACTGTTTCCCTTTCTATCTACCCAGTCATTTATTTTGTTTGGCTTAATTATTCATTCCCTAGTCCCCGTCAGTCATTTTCTTCTCCCTTTTTTTTGTTTCTATTTTGTCAAATCGTAATTAATACACAAAATAAAACCAACAGAAGTCTTTGTTCTGATTCTTACGTAAGTACCCTTTAATTGACAATTAATATATTTGTTTCTTTTTCATTTCTATCGTCTCTGGATTCACTGGTTGTCTATTTGCTTAAATGTTCTGTACAATATTCATGCTCAAACCACAGAAGTCGGCCTTCAACACAGCAACCACCGTCCCTAAGAATTTTGATTGTTAATTACGAGTACAATATTCATAAAACAGTTACTTGAAACTCAGACTGTTTGGCGGTTGCCGTGATTCGGGCCAATTTCTGGGGAAAATTAGTTTTAGTTAATTCATATTATTATTAATATTACTATTAATAAAATCCTTTTGGGGAAGGGAAGCAGTAATTACGTCACAAAGAGTCACCGGTATTTTTACCTTTTATTTACATTTTATATCACTCCGAAACTATTTATCCTGAAACAAACGCCAATTGAAAGTCGACTCGCCCATGGTGCGCAAGTTTGCTACCACCGTCAATCGCGGTCATAGTGGTGTAATCCCCAAATTCTCGAGCACCCTTCCCCAACAACAACAAAAATAAATAAATAAATAAAAGTAAATATAAAAAATAAAGCTAGAAATCTCGAAAGTGTTTAATATCTCTTGAGGGTGGGAAATGTCCCATCTCCTCCATGATTTCGCACCCTGTGTATGGGTATAAAATACACATATATAAAATGTGTATAAAATATGCACAATTACGCCTAAAAGTATTCTACTTCTGCTTAAAATTCTGAATGTAGAGGGCGTTTGTACCCCTGGATCGATACCATAAATATGTCCGTAAGTATAAGTTTACTCAACGCGGTACTGTTGTTCTTAACAACCTGTCAGTGATTCTGCCAGACCCCCGTTCCCAACGGGAGGGTGTGACCCCTACACGTGTTTTGGTACAAAATATTGTCCTGATAGGTAGTTCAGCAAGGGTGAAAATTGAAAGAAAGAAAAAAGCATAATTTTCCATCGGAAAATTATGTTTTAAAATCACATCAAGATCCAAAGTTCCAGCGTTTTATCGTGGAGCGAGATATTTCTATACCCAGTGGGAGGTATAGTAATCGTAATTTTAATTTTGGTTAAGATATGTCATACCAGGGAGGGACATCTGTGATAGTTTGGAAAATATTGTCTGAAGACATGCGTCAAGACTTTTGTACCCTAGCATTTACCTGGTGTGAAAGTAAAACCTCAAAGATCTTCAGACAGGATGGACAGCCGTTAGGATCGTTCCCAGGAGCTTCCGATTGCAATGCAAACTCTACCGATTGAGTAACAGCTGCTCGGTGCGTTGTTTCTTTAATGTAGGTCATAGCGCTTTTATATTTCCAATATTCATTATTCTTTCAATATGAGGTATTACTTTCAAATAAAGGATCATCATCGTTTTAGTTATCATCAATTACTAAAATAGAATATTTTCACAGAATTTGCTCGATTTCATCGTTTTTGTCAAGTATGAAGTTATTGCACTGCTGAACTATCAGATATAATGTGAGAGGAGATTATCGAAGAATCATTAACCCCGGGATGGTCTGTGAGCGTGGTCAGGGGTTCAAGTCCCGGCGCAGTCTATTGAACGGAGTGGCGCGGATCTCCTTTAACAAAATGTGTAGGTCCAAGCCTTGGCAGCCCAACTACCTTATCCCGGCCTGATCCAAAGATGCCCTGAAGTCATAAATAAGTTCAAGTAAATTTCCGACCTATACAGTACCTTAAGGACACAGGCTGTGAAGTCCAATTCCTTGGTACTGTTGTTGGAAAACGAACAGAAGGATAGAAGTCAAGATCTGTATTCAAGGTACCATCCTTTGTTAACATAATTCACGACGAAAACTGAAAATTAACGAACTTTTCTAATTTAAGCATCTTAATGTACATTCTGGTCATATGATTCTGCATTATTATTATTACGGAATCGTTATATTTTTGGCAATTAAATGAGAACACTTTCACGTGGTAAGGGTGAAAAGAGGTAAAATATCCACTAAGAGTTGCAATCGTGCCACAAACGGTGCATGGGTACGTAGAAGTAGTGATCCATACATTCTTGACCTACGATATTGCATGAAGTGAAGTAGGGTTTTCAGTCCTGTGCTCGACCGCCTTTACCGTCCAAGGTACCCAGGAGAACGGTCTACTCACTACTTCTACACACTCGAATGAATCCCGGGCAAGTTTGTATGACGTTACATGTGGAAAACCTACAGTGAATCAGCTTTGATAGGACAACGCGCGTGATTCAAATGTGTTGTGGTTTCCAGATGTAAGAATATTTTAATAGTTGTAAGAGGATTTAATCGACTTTCTTGTTACATTTATTTTATAGCATTCCAGTTCTGGTAAATGCTTTGCAGTTTTATCTATGCGTGAATACTGTGAATATCGCACCTAAGGTGTATTGCCACAAATGGTAAACTTTTTCTTTATCGCTGACTTAATCGATTATTGTTATATTTTCTAACTCTAAAATTAGATCTTCAACTTTATTTATGGCCTTTAAGCATCTCAGGCCAAGGCTGTCATAGAGCATGGGAAAGGATGTACGAAGGAATCGGTCCTGTCCTTAGTGAAGGAACCATCCCAACATCTGCCTGGTGTGATCAAGAGAAAACTTCAGTCAGGATGGACGCCCCGGGGTTTGAACCCGGGTCTATATTTTCTCATTATTTAGTTATCTTGTAATGCCATATAACTTTTGATATTCTACGAATAGTCCTATGAACAATGAGCGTGACAAGTGTTCGTATTGAATAGCACATTTTAGAGACATTTCGCTTCAGTCGGGTTTTGTCTTATACATCTACAGTCAGCGAAAAGAATTCTTGAGCCTTGGCAATATATCTTTTTGAATAACTTTAAAATGGATCAACCCATTTATGTTCTGTTTTGTGTAATTTACAGAAAGTTATGTTCTTTTAGGTTAGTGGAAACTTTACTCAAATCAGTTCATCCATTTCATTACCGGTCTATCCAAGGACTTCGCTAAATAATTTTTACGAAAAGGGAAGAGCTTTTGTCACTATCACCGGCAATGTATTAAATCAGGTATTCTATATAAGGCTGATGTTCGTAGGCAAAGTATTTATAATGTGGAGAATCTTTCAATTCTATTTTTGGTTAGAAATCTGAATTTTGAATTGTTTATTGATGGGTTTTATGGAAAGGACCTAAACTATGGAAAGGACCTACCAGTTTTAGATTTAGCATTTAGACATAGTTGTTCCCAAAGCTTCAGACCATGAGGAACCCAATGATGTATGGCTCATCTCTGTCTGTTTTGTAGTTACTGAGATTTAAGAAAAACGGATAGGCCAAAGACAGTATACTTCCGTATTCACTTGCGTTTACATGGAGACGCTAAGAACTACCCAGGCAGTATCGTCGCGGGCTTTGGATCAGCATTGAGTAGGTACGCGGGTTCGAAACTGGCGAAGCATATAGGTTTGAGTCCTACTGCGTCCATACTGATTGAGATTTTCCGGGCTTTACTCAGTTTCAGCAGACCAATGCCGATATAATACGTTACAATCAATTTGCATTTGAAAGGAATTTGCAAAGAAAAACTTCGTTAATTTCTGCTTCATTTCAAGATACAGTTTTTTTTCTGTTGATCGGCACAAAATTACAAACCATTCGGTTTGCTGGGAATGGCATTTCAAATTGTAAAATATTACATGATTGTGTAGTTCGAATGTTAAAACAAACACAAACACTCTCTGTCTCTGTTTCTTTGTTCCTTCCTGGTGGATAAATACTTTATAATGATATTCTGTATTCATATTTAAAGCAGGATTTAGCATGTTGTCAAGTTTCTACATGTAGTAAATCTACATAAAATGTACTAAAACTTTGGTTTCAATCTGTGAGACACATTTAATGTATGAAAATATATTCTAACATTGCTTATTTCTGACATATGGTGAATGAAAATCAGTGTTAAAAGCACTCAAAATACTAGCGCAAAATAATTCTCTCTTTTAAGGGGGACTCCCCAGTGTATCTCCTTTGCTAGTCCACTGCTATCGATAACAATACAACAAGTGAACTTGACAAGAACTAATATTATTCCGTTTGATTCAATTCGCCTTATCTCTCAGTCGCACCAGGCAAATGCTGGAATGCTCAGTATTTACATCAGGTCTTGGCCGACTACTTTCCAACATCCTTTCCCCCACCCTATCCTGGCCTGAACCTAAGATGACTACATGACATAAATACAATTCAATTATACCATTTCATTGGATTTTTCTCCAATAGCCTCGTTCAACTTAAAGTATGCCTTTTATTTGATTGCTTTCCCGGCAATTGATAAAACACGATGCATTACATTCATGTAGTCATGACTATTGTAGGAACATAAATGTTCATTTTTTTTCTTTATCCTTAGAAAATCTTCAACGTCGTGGAAAACTAAGCGATTGTTGAGGTAAACCTATTGTATTTTTTACGTTACAGCTCACCTTTCTCATATGTGGCGTCGCGCCTCAAAGAGGCAGACAATTCGTTGCAAGGGGCGCTACCTCATAATTTGTATACAGGGTGATTCACGACGAAGCGGCCATACTGCGGTGAGTGATTCCTCACATCATAACAAGAATTAAGTTCCTTGGAGAAATATTCGTTATGTGCATTGTATCGGAGCTACGGGCTCTCAACGTTAACGCAGCATCGTCACAAATAACGTCATACTTCGACACATACTAACCCAAGCGGTGTCAGTTTAACAAATCACACTCGAAGGAGTACCCAACCTATCCATTCAAGCAATGTTGTCATTGAATTAAATGGTATAATAGGGAAAGCAAAGAAATTGCCACCAAGGTGCATTCGCCAATCATAAACATTACTTAAATAAGTGTATTGGGTGATGAACCGTGATTTGTGATTGTGATTGTTAAACCGATACCACTTAGGTAATTATGTGTCGAGATAAGACGTCATATTTGACGATGCCGCCGTAACTCTGAGAGTCTATAGCTCCGAAACTATGCACATTTCGAAACTTTTTCAACAGAATTCTTTTCTTGTTATGATGTGAGGAATCATTCATCGCAGTATGGCCGCTTCGTCACGAATCACCCTGTATACCTTACCCAGGAGTACCGTGGACACTCTAGTACCCAATAGGAAGCAGGGTGCATCTCAGGCTGCCAGGCATTAGAGCTCTACAGCAAATTCTACAGGGTCCTGGCCGGGATATCAACACGAGTCGCCCGTTTCGAAGTCAGACGAACTAACGCGACTGAATTCATTTAATAAAGAAATAGAAAGATTGTCAAAATGGCAAGCTTCATCTGGACTGAAGCCCGATCCTCTTCCTTAGTCCTTACTCAAGCCAGCTACCAGCACCTAGCCCGTGGTCCAGGGGGTAACGTCTCTGACTGCGAAGAGGCAATGGGTAGGTACATGGGTTCGAACTCCGCCAGCGACCATCGTAACAGATTTTCCAGGGGTTTCCTCAGTTTCACCAGACAAATGCCGGCATAGTAACTTAAGAATGGCCCTGGTAGATTCCTTCCTTATCATTGCCCTTACTCTATCCTGACCCGAGCCACAGTTGCCTGAACGCCATAAAATCAATTCAAATTCCAGTGAATGGATTTACTAGACTACGGGAGCTGGCAAGAGATGCTAGTTTTCAAATTCCCAAAAACCGTGAGGAAGGGAATTAATGTGTACATTTTATATCTGATAATATAATTTGTGCGTTTCCGTATTTCCTCTTTCTTCTTGCACTACTTTTCTTTTTTACGTATTGCGTCATCCGGTAGATTATACGCTCCCGCCACCACCGGGGTTTCAAAAACTAAAAAAAAAACAGCGTTAAACCACCTTTTCTTACTTTTACCCATCGCACCTCTATTATTTAAGGATATTTAGCAAAAATATTTTTATTATTATGATGATGATGTTACTTTCAATCTTGTAGTAGATTTAGTAGTTTGTAATTTCCCCTCGGGCCTGTTTTTACTACTCAAATTATACAAGTAAGCGCTGCGAGTCAATTAACAATCGCGAAGGCTCCGGTCCCTTGATAGCATCTGAAACACAAAATATGTTTATTAAATAGGTTGGCAACAATGAAAACTCGGGTTCTTAGGAACGGGGACATCCATAGTGTTGTTACATTGTCCATAATAATGTTAATGCCAAGTTTGGTGTGGGTATGTCCAAGTGTATAGAATAAACTTGATTTTCTTTTAAATTGTCAACACTGATATCTGGAGAGCAACGCCCGACCCGGAATACATTTGCGACCTTGCCCAGTGCCCAACGAACACAATTCTTAATTTGGTGTACATCGATGGACGGATGTGGAATTGTATATTTTTGCCACCCCCGTTTCACCCCTGGGAGATGTCAAATCAAAAACTAAGACACCTACTTCTAATGAATTGACGAGACTTTTCCAATGACACCTTAACCAAGTCCCTACGTCTTCTAGTTCCTGAGATATAAGCGTCTAAGTTGTACCCGAATCCCCCCGTTTCACCCTATAGGGGTGTCTAATCAAAAAAGTAGGAGAACTATTCCTAATGGACTGACGAGGGTTATCCAATGACATGTCAAGCAAGTCCCTAAGTCTTCTAGTTCCATAGATATAAGAGTCTGAGATGTACCCCAATCCCCCGTTTCCCCCTATGGGGGTGACTAATCCAAAAAGTAAGATAGCCATTCCTAATAAATTAACGAGAGCTTTCGAAGGACACCTTAACCAAGTTCCTACGTCTTCTGGTTCCTGAAATATAATTTATTGCAACAGACAGATAGACAGACGGACAGACAGGAGCGGGATATAAGGTCCCTTATTTTAGCTTTTGCTATCAAGGGACCTAGAACTGCCACCCCAAATTGTTCTTTGCTTCCATTTTGAAGCTCGCTGAACCCAAATCCTTTTTTCCTTTTCTCCTACCCAATACTGTTTTTAATGGGGGGGGGGGGAGTCAATCCCGAAACTTCACGGAGGACCACCAATATTTGAGGTTGAGAACTCCCGGGGAATCTGGCACTAAAACTGTTTTCAGTTTCTCCTTCTCATTTATACTTTTAGAGTTATTACAATGTATTTTTTGATTGCGAGGGGTTCTTGCACTAAACCCATAAGAATGCACAGAGCTACTTAACATTCACTTGTGACCTTAGTTTCTGTACTGTTGCCTCGTAACTTACTTCCTATGTTTTTTCGTCTTTCCCGGTCAGAACGCCAAGGTCAAGTTTACTCTTTCTTCAACCAACCCTATCTTTTTTTATCCATATAGAAGCCCTTCACTGTTTTTAATATGTGCAAAATCACACAAACACACACACAGACACATAGACACTGTGAGCTCTGTGTGTTGTGATGAAGCAGACAGCAAGAACTGGTGGGAGAAATGAACACATGCGCAGTTAAGTGTGTGTTCGACTACGCGTCAGGTTTGCCAACGTCTATGCGGATTCCAGTAAAGGCATGGTATGAGTGAAAAAAGCTATACACCTTTATACGATTAGCGAGAGCAGCGCCATGCACGGAATGTGCAGGAACTTAAATTATACATTTTGTATGTACTTTTATATTAAACGGAATCCCGGATCCAATTTTACAAGTGAAGTTTTTTGAGGTACTTGGACGTTGTAGAGTACGAAAGTACGAATAACACGGCTTGTAAAGTAAGACCCGAATACGGATCTCAGAAACACCGGGGTTTCATAATGACGGCAAATAGTAAATGTAAGTGAGTCGCAATGATAGTGGGATGTAAATAAATATATATATATATATATATAGATAGATAGATAGATAGATAGATAGATAGATAGATATAGATATATATTGTTTATTTGAACTCAGTATCTTAAAAAAGTGTCAGCAACCTCTTAAAATTAAGGTAGCTGATTTGATATGGATAGACCCAATGGGTGTTTTTTCCTCATCAGCTGGTAAAGGAAATAAAACAAAGCGTGTATGGAGTTCTTTGATACATAGAGATCGCTGTGGCAATTCAGGGCGAAAAGAATCTTGCCACACCTTAAGAAAGGCCCTGGCTGATAACCTTGTTCATCTTTGCCCTACCCAATTCCGGCCTGAGCCAAAGATGCTAAAAGGCCATAAATAAATTCAATACAAATATAGCGTTGACAACAAATGAACCTTTGAATGCGTCACATGAAGTTGAAAAAAGCTTATTATTCCTCTTACTGCCATTGGTTCAGAGTAGGCCCTACCTGCCGCAGATTTTTCTTTTCACGTACTGGTTTTAACAAATGATGTTTATAGAGCTACTCTTCGTTTTCATCTTCACACCGACTTCAAATTCTCATTGAAATCTTGGAACAAATACAGATTAATGGGTATATGGTTCATCGTTCCGATTCACTACTCCAAGTAGCGCTGAACTGAATCACAATTTCACTAGCAATTTTGTACAAGAAGTTAGAAATTAGGCATAACATGTTTTAACCCACCCTAAGAAGAGAAAAAACTAATTTAACCGAACTTTTCTAAGTCATACGCTAACCTAATCGGCTGTCATGAGTGCATAAATAACATTCGGGACAAAATAATGTTCCATAAATCGGAGACAAAGTGAACGTAAATATCACGGTCGTGCAATTTGATTGGCATGGAAATGGAATAGCAACGTATAATAGCCTGTGGCAACAGCAAGAATACGTAATGATGACACAATCTAACCTGACTTCTCTGTACTGTCACAGACTACCTAACTGACTGTAGTGGGTGCTTGGAAAGGTAAAATAAATAGTTTGCCATAAATCGTAGGCAAACGAAAATATATTGCGGTCGTGCAATGCATGTAATAGTAGAGTGTGGAAAGTAGAAAAACGCATTTGTGTGCATAGAGCATTAATTCCCGTGCAGTGCAAATTTGCAGAGTATGGTTCATGAACGAACAAATGACGTGAGTTTCACAATTCTGAAGCCCAGCTGCACTATCTGCACCCCGAAAACCTGCACAGGGAAGGGTAGACATTCATTACTGATTGTAAGTTAGGTTAGAATAATTAGGTCTAGGTGGTGTTTCATGATGGAGTATAAAACAAATGTACTACTTGCACCACGTGACAAACAAAACATGCAAACCAGCTACTTGAAATGTGCGTAGTGTTTTTAAAATTTATTTATAGCCTTTAGGCGTCTCAGGCTCAGCCCGGGAGGTGTTGCAAGGTATTCAGCCAAAGCCGGTTTGTAGGTACCATCCTGGCGTTTGCCTGGTGTGACTGAGAGGAAACCCCTGGGGAAACCTCATCATGCTGTAGGATAGGCGGCAGGTGGGCACGAACCCACGACCTTTCGAATGCGAATCGTATGGTGGTTCGTAATAATAACATTGTGGGATATTTCGAACTTAGGCAATTTCTCACCGGCTATACCTACACATTGACTTTTACAGCCTTCTTGTTCATTAATAATAATAAACGAAACGTTTTTCATGCATTAGCTTAGGGTGGACCAGTTATCTACACTCTTGCACTGTAGGCGCATGATAATGACTACCAAGTATTAACTTTTTCTTTCTGATCATCTTCCCTTAAGTTTCCATTACCTACTGAAATATCGATCTATCATCATCCATTCGACCTGAGCCAAATATACCTAACCACCTTAAACTAAAAGCAAATACAGATTGGATTTTTTATACCACGCAAAAATTCAGTTAACGTGTACATACCCCCACCGTCAAAAAATGTTGGGCGCGGCAGATGTCTTGATCTTCCGTGTATGTTGCAACAACAAAATTTTATCGGTTTTACTTGAAATTATTTCCTCCTCATTTAATGTGAAGTCAGCTGCATGACAGCATGTTCATCACAAAGGCATAAGGTAATGACAGTTACAACTTGGCGCTCTCTCTTACGTGAAATCAATAAATACATCATCTCCTAGCTATCTTAAAAAATCTGCATGCACTTAATAATATGAACTGACATATGCTTACCTCTAAACTATGCGCTGTACCTCAATTAAGTTAGTTTGAAGTAAGAAATACGACAATGTACAATAACCATCTTGTACAAACACGCAGTAAACAGTTGCCAAACGCGAAGCGTGCTTGCGTGAAACAATCTACTGTCGGCGAGCCTTACATATTTTGTATAACATTGAATATTTCTAAGACGAGAACGTCTGTTTCATTCTCAGCAAAACTTAAAATTACTAATCATACTTGTCAATAAAAAAGAAAAAGAAACAAAAACAAATAATGTACTTTCATAAGTTAATGCGACTTCAGTGGGACATCCCATGGACGTCCTTCTGGGATCAGTTTGGGAAATCCCAGTACGACGTCCAAGGGACGTGCTATGGATCTCCTGCATGTCCCCGGGATTAAAGTGATCAAATTGGGCTGTCCGTGTGACGTCCCTGGGAAATTTGCGCTATGGGGCTATGAACACACCTTAAATACTCACTTGTGTGTCTTCTTTGTAATAATCTAAAAGTCATCCACGGACCACGACGTCGTTTGTATTAACATCCTATGCAATCGATCAGGAATTCAGGATCGAGGCAAATGTTCACTTTTCTTCACTGCGCAGACGCAGAGTGCTATCAGTTTTCAAACCAAATTCCCATTACGAGAATTTCCGTTGAGTGTTAATCCCGCCAAACTCGTAACGATGAAATTGAATTCATTGTACTGAGGTTGCATAACTTTCACACACATTACGTAGAGTTGATACAACTATTAAAAAAACAACTAATCTTTTACTATTTGAATGTAAGCATGTTAAGTTGAATTCCCGTTTTTGCAAAAAAAATCCCACTAGATAGAGGGAGAAATCCCAATTAATAGTGTCATACTCTCACTTCTGCAAGATCCCACAGAACTGGAAATTTATTTGCGCCACCGCTATACGAATTAATCTGATTTAATTCCCAAAGCTGTGTGTGTGTGTTTCTTTTTCTGGTAACACACGTTGTCAATCGTACGTAATTGGGGGTTCCATAGGGGTGTCCGCCACGGATTCGGAATGTCAGAATTTTGGAACAAAAAATGCGAAATTCGGAATTTCGAAAGTTGCATTTTTGTAAAAAAAAAATTCGAATTTCGGATCCACCGATCAATAGTCGGAATTCCGAAAAGATCCGGAATAGAAAAATCCGAATTTCTGATATCGTAATTCTGAAATATCGAGATTCCCGGACCGGAAAGAACAGGAAAAACTTCGTATTTCCGAACAAGGCTCGATGGGCGATCTAAAAAATATCAGTGACATGTCGTCGTGGTGGACAACGGTAGGACTGCAACGGGATGTTCTTCTTTGTTCCTATTCAGATGTGAACGGGATATCCCAAACATATCCTGCTGTAATCCCACGTATATCCCATGGGAATCTACACAGGACATCCAATTTCCGGGACATTGGGATAAGGATGGGACGGCAGGGACGTCCTATGTGAATCTATAGGATATCCCGTTTCCGGGACTTTGGGATAAGGATGGGACGTCCCAGGGACGTCCTGTGCTATGTTGGAAGAGAAGCAAGCAACAGCAAAGGAGTTTGAGAAAGGGGAAGGAACGGTGAAAGAATTCGAAGAGAATAAAATTATGTGGAATGGAGAGGAGGGGGAAACGCCAATGGAGCAGGAAGCGGTACGAGAAGAGGAAACGATAACAAGAAAGCTGGGGATGATGGAAGACGAAGAAGAGTCAATGGCAAGTGAACCGGCGAAGGAGTCATGGGAAGGAAACTTAGCTACTACGAACACAGATTCACGAAACTTGCCTAGTGAAGATAGTGGAATTCATTTAGATCATGTAGTTATAAACTCAAGATTTACTCAATTTCAAGACATAGCACCTGTTCCACCAGCAGCAAATGAAGAAGAATTTACATATTTTGTCAACCAAGGTCCAAATCAGCATAAACGTCCTTATCCCAAGAGTGGACCTTCCACTGGAGGAATACAAAGATCGTTTAATGAAGGGTGGTATTTAAAATTATCGTGGCTGGAATATAGCCACAAAGAATGTTCTGCTATATATGTAGGGGTTTTGGGACTAATATTCCCTTTTCAACTGGATCAATACACTCTGCTTTCACCTCAACAGGCTGTAGCCATTGCCGGAAAGCTATTAAGAAGCTGAAAAGCTATAATAATAGTGAACATCATAAGCAAGCACATATCAAATACTCCAATTTCTTGAAAGGACGAAGCATTGATGCTGTTCTGTCTGAAGCACGTCAAGAGAAGCTAAAACTCAAGGAAGAAGAACGACTGAGAAACCGTCAAGTAATGGAACGTTTAGTGTGATTTGTGCAACTATTGGGAATAGCTGGGGATCACTACGGAGACATGATGAAGGTGAAGGAGTACCGTGGCCTTCACAAGGAGATGTACAATTTATTAGCTGATTTTGACCCTCTTCCGGGCAGTCATATAAAAAGTGTAGGTAAAAAAATAACATATACCTCAAAATCCATTCAGAACGATATCATTTCGGCCATTCACGATGTTATGTTAAATAACATAAAGAAAGAAGCAGGGGTGGATTTCGGGCATGGCCCGGCCTGGCCGGGCCAGGCTAAAAGTTTTCAGAGGCCTGGCTGGGCCAGGCTAAATCCCGCTGTAGTCTGTTAAACCCCAGTTTTGTTCTGCGGATAAACAACAATTACTTCATAGAATCGGTCGAACTAAAATTTAAATAATGTATTATCTGAATGTTAAAGTAAGTTATTGATACGTAGGCTAGTCCCTGCAGTGCCAAAATTCTCACAAGCATTGTCATGTCCGCTAGCTTTGTGTTTGCTCAGGGTTTCTTGCTGATAAACCTCTCCGTAGAACAGTTGTACAGCTCCAAATGTGCATTTGAAGGTTCGAGGAAATTTGAAACCAGGGGCGGAATGGCACGACCGGAAACACGGAAATTTCCAGGTGTCCCTCTCACCCGCGCCGGTCCTTTTGTCTTGCAAGCGTAATGTTACCCAATAAAGAAGTCCACTTAGGGTAAGTTCTACAATCGACCGCTAAACTTCTAGTCAGAGCTAAGTTGAGGCCAACTCTCATTTTGCGTACTTTAATTGGCCAAAATCAGACTTGGCCTCAACTTAGCGCTGACCAGAAGTTTAGCTGTCGATTGTTGAACTGACCCTTACTCAGTGTTCGATTTGTAGCCGGGGATGGTTTGGATTATCCCGCTCTGTGTAAAAATGTTTCCGGGCTCTGTTTCTTGAAATAAACCCCAAAGTTGGGGGTATAAATGGACATAATATACAGCATTTTACGTATCTCACAAATTCTTCCCCCTCTGTGGAAAGTATACAAATCGAACACTGCCCTTACTCCACTTTTGCTACTACTTGTAGCGTTAGAGTCTTGTCGGGAGTCTAAAATTAGCAATTTTCACACACAAGACTTATAGAGGGAGGTAGTGTTAGTGTTCTAATCTCAGCAGGCCTACTGTGTCTGTAGGGCCCTTACAAATCACTAGAAGGGGCCTGTAATGTTTAATGATAAATGCACAAGGCTTTAATACGTTCACACTCTTTTAAGGCGCAATATTTACGTTATTAAAACTTTGTATTTTGAGACCTGTAGCCTGTTTCACGAAAGTACTTGCCAACTTTTCACTCTTCAGTTTCCATTTCCGGAAGACTGTCTCAAGAGCGCTTACCTTCCGCCACAAACAATTGTTCTCATTCAGTCACTGTTCTATCATTTTGTGCAAGGAGTGTGATTATACTAGGCAATATTCAATTGTTAGTAAACTTTTGACTCCCAAAACTAGGCAACCAAACGACAGTACACATAAATATTGTGGTGGAAGGTTGGTGGACAGTCCTCTGGAAATGGAAACCGAAGAGTGAAAAATTGACCAGTACTTTCGTGAAGCAAGCCCCTGATCAGTATCCTAAAGGCCTTTACAAGTTTTGGGGGGCCCACTACCATGAACGGTATTGAAGGCCCTTGAAAGGTGTATTTGGAACCCACGCTCCACAACACCCACTCACTAGCACTAGAGCTTATTCGTTTCCCGGGTAGGGCCCTTCGTTTACCAGTCCGTTCCTGTTTCAAACTATGTTCCGTATGCTATTACGAGTGGTGTAACTAGAATTTTCGGCCCCTCTTGCAAGAAACCTTGTCCTATTACCATCTCCCACATGGTAACTTAAGCCAGTGATTTATCCACACACCCCTAAGGCTCTAATACACCAACACCTCCTGATGCATTATTGCAAACACCCCCTTTTGGGGGTGTAATATTTCAAATAGTGTTTTCATACTTGTTCTAAAAAATGAATTCATTACACGAATGATCCATAATTCCACTTATCCACTGAGAAAAAAAGAAGGAGCGAATGTACGTAAAAACGCAGCCGGTTGGCTAAAAAACGTATATTTCGTGACTAAAAGTTCTTAAGCATGTGACATCATTCCTCGTAAGTAGAGTGGAAATAAGGATGGAACCTACTTAAATGAAGCTGTAAACTACATACTGACCAAGTACGTAGTGACCAGCATGATCGGCAGTGTATTTTATACCTATAGTAAAGATATCACATACGAACAACAGTAACAGCCAAGTGCTGGGAAGTACAGTATGTATCATACGTACAGCAGGGCAAAACGTAAGTACGTGTACGTATGTAACGTACGTACAGCAGAACAGGAAGTAAGTATGTGTACATATGTAATGTACGTACAGCTGGACGGAACGTAAGTAAGTATACGTATGCAATATACGTACAACATGAGAGAACATAAGTATTTATACGTATGTAATGTGCGTAAAGCACGACGGAACGTGAGTATGTGTACGTATGTAATGTACGTACAGCAGGATGGTTCCTACACCTTGTACGTATATAATATACGTACGGAATGATGTAATATACGTCTTGTACATATGTAATAAAGGTCCTGCTACGTAAAATGCAAATGTACGTATGTACGCATTGTACATGCATCGTGTAGCCTATTATACTGTGGCAATGCATATATAATGTCCCAAATTGACTATGCTTTTCTTGCAAAATCCATTCCTGCTTTTGATTTAACAAACAATCTGTTTTTCACATACAGTAAACTGTGTTAACACTGAACATGCAAAAGCAGGAATTATTTTGTTAAATATTTACTTATTATGAAGCATAGAAGTTATTTCTAGCACTTTGCAAGAAAAGCATAGTCCATTTGGGACATTATATATGCATTGCCACAGTATAACAGGTTACACGATGCATGTACAATGCGTACGTACGTACATTTGCATTTTACGTAGCAGGACCTTCATTACATACATACAAGACATACAACGGTCAAGACTGGCGCCGATAGACATGAGCTCGAGAATGCCACTAATGAGGCAAGCAGACCACTCTTCAAAAATATTCCTGTGGTTTCCTTACACAAGGGGAATGTGGATGTGGTACGTAGACGAACTTATATTCTGAACACAGCATTCCTCTCTTTCCAACGGAACAGTGCTTGTTAAGGGACGTCCTCCCTCACATTTCTGATGGTCTAGGCCATCGCTTCTCAACCTTCCTGCGACCCCTCTTACATTGTCTTCTAGCCGGCAACTCACACAAAAATAGACATTTCAAAATATGGCCGCTGATTTTCATGTATTTGAGAGTAAATATCCTCATTATTATATTTTCCAAAAACTGTTTAACAAATTACATTTTCTTTGGAAATTATAAAAAAAGCTTCGTAAAGTTAAATACATTCTTTGAAATTTATTAGTTTTAACTTACTAAGTGAAATTTATTAGTTAAATTTAATTTTTCACCATCCCTCGTGACCCCCTTCTGGGTCGCAACCCCCAAGTTGAGAAACCCTGGTCTAGGCCAAACTATATTCGTCCTGATTCGAACATGAACAACGATTTGCATTACTTTCTCTGGACACATGTACAACTAAAATATAGATCAAACTGCACACTGTTAACTTAGTATCCAATAATATGTTATGATATAGGGTGTCTACAAATCCATAGAAACAAAATTAATTACTTTTTCGTACATAAATGTATTGTAATTTCCTCATATGCATTTACTTACTTATTTTATTTTAACAACAACAATGTTCATGACTAAAGGACAGAAATATTTTTAAAAAATACATGAACATTTACGTATAATAATGGCCTTATTACCGCTTTCAAATAAACAGATTTAGTAATAACAAACAGTGTTATTTAATTTTACATATTCCTCATTTGGTAAAAATAATACATCCTTGAGTAACATTAAATATAACATGATAAGATACGCTTGAAAAGAATGTACCACAATCAGGTACACCTGACTCAAATTGATATGACCTGTATAGATAATGTAACAGAACCTACTGATCATATATGGTTTTCCATGAAATGATTGCGTACGTTTTAATGCTTGCATTTATTTAAGGGTCCGAACAGAACAGGATAGGGGAAAGGGCCCCAGTTGAAGCTACCATCCCAACATTTGCCTTATACATGGTGCCTACTAATTTTCTGATTTTCTGATATTCCCTGAGTTTTCCATATTTTCCAAGATTTTTTTAATTCCCTGAGTTTCAAGTATAGTATAACATGTAAAGAATACGCAATGAAGTTTTTACAATCCACCCAGTCCAAGCATCTAGTAAAGTTGGTGTTTCAGAAATGAAAAAATGAATCTATAAAAGGAAGGATGTTCAGATATTGAAAACAACCTGTCAGCAGTGTCAATCCTATCCGTTTAGAACAGACCCACAGCATAAATTATCATTAGTCTCACTCATTAATTAGACATTTCTCTGATTTTCCAGATTCATAAAATTCCCTGAGTATTACAGGTTTCCTACGGTGGTAGACACCATGTTCTAGTGTGCCAAAAAAGTCTCAGTGTAATTTGCCGGTCGATGGGTTCAACCGACAACTTCCCGAATCCTAAGCAAACCTTCTAAAAACTAATCAACGGTCACTGTTCCCACCAAGAAATCGTGAGCTAAGGCTGAATTCAAGCATGTTTTCCCGTCCTTGACGTTTAATTTGAGCCCAGCTGAACAGAAAATAATTTCAATAAGGGAAACTTTGTTTCGTACTGCAGAAATGAATACCATTAGGCTCAGATAAATGTGAACAGAAAGTTCAAAATCATGTCAATACACTATCCCAAGAAAGTATTGACATATTTTTAAAGTTACTGTTAACATTTCGTTGAGAGTAGTGGTATTTTTTCAAGTACGAAACAAACTTCAGGTAAGTTATTTTCTGTTCAGCTACGCTCAAATGTGAATGTGAACAGCGAAGGCGGGAAACCATACTTAGATTCATCCGTAATTGAATTGAACTTATTTTAAGGCCTTTAGGCAACTATGGCTCAAGCTGTAAGGATGATGATGGGATGTATTGGTGGAATGAAGAAAGTGGGAGGAAACGGGAGAACCCCGAGAAAACCAACGCACACGGTGTTTGTCCACCACAAAGACCACATGGCATGAGCACGGATCGATTCTATGACCTCTAACATCAGAGGTAAGCGCTCTACCAACTGAGCCACCGTGGCCTCGTAGTTTCATCCTTTAAAAACTAGTCTAAAGGTTTTCTAACACTAATATACAATTGCATATCACGCATTACAGATAATGTGTTTGGCATCAGATACATTAGATCTTCAGAACGAAGCCACAGAGTTTCATCTGTTTTACGAACATAATATGCATACAAGTGTGTATTGAACTCAACGGTTTCAAATAATGAACACAAAAAAAAAATACATTTTCTTTTGCGATCATTATATCTACGATCTGACCAAAAAAGGTAAAAAGCTGTCAATACAAAGATCAACTGTCACAACAGATGTTGTTTGTAATTTTGTCCCCATGACCTTTATCCACTGTGCATAAAATAAATCTACCAGTGAAACATCCAAATGAAGTTTTTCTTTAAGAATATCCATTGTTTTCTTTGGTACTTTAACCTTCTTTCCACAGACTAAGATATCTAAAGGACGATTTATAAGAAGAACATTGTTAATTAGAAGTTGATTTTTGATAGCAATTGTTTTGCATATGTTCACTTTGCTGCACGAGGCCCTAGCAGCTACTTTAGAAACCCTATGCTTGACTTCGAACCTCATTATCCAAACTTGTGTGAGAGGTCCAAATTTTAGAAGCATTTCAGGATAGTGTATAAGAAAGTGAAATTTTGGTTTTAAGGGACTTTTAGTTACTTTACAATACAATTCATTAAGTCCAGCTATCAAAAATGTTAACTGTTCAGTTGTATCCTTGTTGACTCTATGATTCATTAACCTATCCAAGATTCTACGTAAGGCAATATACAAATTCCAAACTTGATCATCATTTGGAACATAGTACCCAACAACTAAACCAAAATAACGTACCAAGGTAAGCATTTCTGAGGCAGAAGATTTAATTTTTAGAACACATCCTTCAAGTAACACTGAATTACAAGGCCATAGTCAAATGAATGCACCACTATCAGGACCATAGTCAAATGAATGCAATCGAGCTTGTAAAACATTAAAATCAACAAGTTTTGATTCTTGTATTAGATACTGTAAGACATATGTCATTACATAACGACAACAACCTTCTAGATAATCATGAACAATGTCCACTGCCACGTGTTCAAATGGGTCGAACCCATCTAATCGAAGAAAAGCACATTTCTCCTTTATACCTGTCTTTGATGTATCCTGTAACAACAAATCCTCTCCGTAATTGTTCATGTTCCTTAGTAAAGTGTTGTCGGAAAAGTACATACTCTGTATTTGTTGTCTATTAGCTGTACTATCATGGCCAAAATAATGTTCACATGACTTTGTTATACACGATTTTTCTCTAAGCCTACAAGATAGGCCACCCAATTAACGTTGAGTTTGCGGTGTGTGATTCTGAGAGAGTGTGAGTGAGCGAGCAAGGGTTGGAATTTTCTTTTCTTTAAGAGAAAACGTTATCACATGTCCTGGGTTCTGAAAAAATTATTTATGATTTCTTGTAGTATGTAGCAAATAATGAAAAAACTTAAGAGAGTCCCATTTCAAACAATAAAATAGGAAACCAAACACCATTTTTTTTTTTAGGTGGGTCACTAGTTGAAGTGTACTGAAAAGTTTA
>JAGDQP010002973.1:0-26302 GCA_022664845.1 Lepisma saccharinum
GCTGTAGTTGGCATCTCTAAAATATAATCTTCACTAAAATGTTTTGTTTGTTTTAAAAAAATCTTTCTCTTTCTTTTACTTCTCTAAAACATGATTGCCAAAGGACGTCATCTCTCATATATATTCTACTAAAATACTTGTTTGACTTCAGATTGTTTATCTAATTGTATTTTCTCTGTAATTTATTTAAAAACGGCAAGTCAACACCTCTATAAGTTCCAACCTATCCTGACTCCATCTAATGCCATAAGCCATCTAATCAAAAGCTCTGGAATTCAATCTCCAAAACTCCAAATAGAATGGGCAGCCAGCGACCCTGTTTTAATATCTTTCCACTTTAACCCTAGTAAAATCATTAACACCTGTGCTATGGCATTTCTTTTGCACAAAACACTAGTAAAATCGCAGGTAAAATGGACATGAATCAGGATCAATCCTCTAACCTAACAGTTACTACACAACTGAACTAGAGCCACCACATAATAATTAGCATCGTTCTTATGCAATGTTTTTTCCTTTCTGCCTAACCTTAGGAAAAAACCTGACTTCCGATAGACAGCTGCTAGATTCGTTCTCACGACATCTCTCAAAATGCAACAACTCAGCTACAGGTGCTTAAATTCATATAATATAATTAGCACCATTGTTATGTTATTTCTATTCTACGACTAAGGAAAAACCTTGGCAAAACCATAGTGAGGATGTGCGGGTGTCGACGGAGATCGTTTCCCAGAACTTGTCATTTACTAACTACTTGAGCTAGCTAATGCCACTTCAATATTACTCCATGGAGATCATCTTTTATAAACTCCTTTAAATTCACCAACGCACAGCCTCTACGAGGTAATTCAGTGTAGTCAAATACCACATCATATCCCTTATGTTCTGCCTTTACCAATATCTATTGCCATCAAATCCAAAGTTTCCGTGCCATCACAATTACAGCACGACATTCACCGCCAGATAGCTGATTCTTAAGCTCAATATCTTCTATTATTACCATAAAATGTTTTCTAAGCCTTTCTTACTCTGATTAATATGCTTTCAAAATCGTCTCATTTATACTTCCTTGCTACAGCACAACGTTTCAGAAGATACGTTATACATTATCATAGCCACTGTTTCACAATATCTTACTCACATACAACCTCTCCTATATGTTCATTTACATACCTACTGCCAATTTATTCTTCAACTGCCTGCATCATACAGCACTAAGCATTAGCTTCAAAGTCCTAAGTTTGAGTCTCTCGGTCAAACATCTTCAGTTAGGTTTCCGCCATTTTATTTGATTAATTCCGATAGATTTCATCTAATGCCTCATAATTAAGGCAGACAGACAATCATCATTTTTAAATATTATTTGAAGTCTCAGGGTTGTTTTCTATATAGCACATACCATTTTCTTATAATCAAGGCTCCCGTAGACAGGCTTGCGTTGCACCCTTCTTCATATTCAACATTCGACTGGATTCTACAATTAATATCATTTTGTGATCAAAATTCATACACCAGAGTTCTGAAAACGGGGGTGGAGTCTAAGAACAGGGCTGGGGCATGGGAGTAGCCCCGGGTGACCCCTGGGGTCACGACTTCCGGGAAATGTGCCAAAATTCAAATTTATGGGGCACAGCTGGGCCCAGGGGTGGCGACTGGATGGACTTCCTCTACTTTATTCCTTCTCAAACAAATTACCTCGTTTTGTGTAAAGTCAGAATTTAAGTCCAGTTCTGAAACAAATTCTCTACCATGCGTTATCAAACTCTTCACACTTTGATTTGATCTTAAGTTCTGAAGTAAATTCCTGACACTTTGCATATAATGATGCTTATGGCCCTTATTAAGGGCAAAAAATAATATATGGAAGTGTACAGGATCCGGTAATTACAACGTTGATCATACCAACTACCAGATTCCATATCTCAAGAAGAAAACAGAGACTAACTGGAAAAGACAAAAAATCAGGGAAAAGTTTCAAAAACGTGAAACCAACCAAATAGACAAGACGAAAATGAGGAAAGAGAGAATGTCAAGCAGTAAAGAACCCGATCAAAATGCTGTTGGGTAAGCAATAAAAACAAACAGACATTTCATAAAAACGTAATTAAAATATTAAAAAATAACAAAAAATCCACTTCTATCAGACAATTGAAGCCAAAGAAACAGTGATTCACGTATACACGAAAACTAGAAAAAAACTGGTGCAAAACAAAAAGGTGATGATTGTGCAAAAAAAAAAATGGATACACACGTAGTGTTAGCAGTTACACACACACACACAAGCACAAAAGCCTGGCAAATTTAATTGGGAATGACTGAAAACTGCCATCAATACACAACATTAAAGAAAGAATCAGAGAACGCTGGTACATTTTACAGAACTACAAAATTAAAAAGGGAAGAAACTTTTTTATAAAAAGATAGAATCCTGTATACTGGTATGAATCAAAGAGCCAGGCTTCAGACCTCATTTTACACTAAAATAAAGGCAAAATAGATGGAAAACTAATATTTGCCTTTATCACTTTTTTATATAAATGTAACAAGTATGGGAGAAAATTAAACTAATATTTATTTGTTATTACTACCAAATTTTGTGTTCAAATGTTAATATACAAAGGCTACTAGGGCACCACTTGTGCGCTTCCCCCTCAGCTCAGCGCTCCAAGTGGTCGCTTGTTTCGGTTGCACCTTAAGTTTAATGTAAAGCAACGATCTCCAACAAAAGATGGCAGTACTATTTCCTTATATGTCTAATGTATTTTTATCTTTGCACGAAATTTCAATGCTGCTCCTACAAATTCAAGCCTAGAGAATTCTAACTATTAGGGAAGGAAGTTCATAACCAATTCAAGAGCTCGATCAATGACGATTTTTAATTTTTGTTTTCCTCATTGTTGAAATCGCTTGATTGTTGTTATGAAGCTCTTTCAACAATGAAGAAAGACGAAAATAAAAGTTCGGCATTGATCGAACTCTTGAAATGGTTATGAACTTTCTTCCATGAACTTTGAAGTTGTAGGAGCAGCAATGAAATTTCGTGCAACGAAAAATACATTAGACATATACGGAGATTGTGCTGCCATTTTTCGTTGCAGATCGCTCCTTTACACTAACCTTAATCCGGCTCTGTTTATCGTGATCCTCTTATCCATTACTCCTTTGAAGAGTGTACTTTTATTAGTAGTATGATCCTGGATACACACTGTGCATATATTCACACTCGTCGTCCGGGCTCTGTGTTTTCTATTGGTATGTGAGCTTCAGGAAGGGATAGGTTGCTAGACTGAAGAACTAACGATACGTTTTTCATATCTTCCCAAGTGTCGCACATAAGGGCAAGGTTTTCCACAGAACCTGTAGATAATTTATTTTTCTGGAAAACAATTTTACATAGCAAGTAAGGAAGGAGAATTAGAGTTAAGTTGGTTTACATTCTCACTGTTCTAAGTTACGCGTGATTAAACTATATTCAATTACAGACAAAAAATATTCATATAGAAACACCGTTCCGGTTTAATATTTATTACCGCAAGGCTGTTCCGGTCCCTTCCGGCTCATTTTAAACACTGCACATACGTGTATATTTCAGGTTAACTTTATCCATTCAAATGAGAAAGCATATACTATTATTTTATAAAGCAAAAAGAAGTAGAAGTGTTAACACACAGTCTCATAACCTAGTTATTAAAGCTGTCGTGGGGTAGATGGGTAGCTGTAACATCGATTTCCTGCTATATGACCAGGGGATTGAGTTTTGCCTTCCCCTATCTCACGGAACTTCAATTTCTAAATAAAATCTGTACAGCTTTGTGTATAATTATAATTCATATCCTTGGCCCCCAGGATTCTTCGTGAATATTTTATATAAAACACGTATAATCAAACACGGTGGGAAATTTTTGAGATCTGAAATTGTGATATTCTAATAAAAGAAAAGGAACTACTTTTAATTGCACGTACGTGACCAAGTAGATGCTGCTCTTCGGCTATTTCCTATTGATGCTTATCCTTGCTAACCGGCCTTTTACGTAAGAGGTATTCCATGTTGGAATATTGATCGCTTTACCTTAATGATTTCCCTTATATCTATATGTAAAAAAATTGACCCAGCTGGAATAAAAAGTTGTATGTTAGAGAGAGAGAGAGAACAAGAGTAAAACAGGGAATTAAAGATGGCTCAAATTTAATTTATCTTTGCAAACTTGCAATTCCTTCTTTCTTATTGTCAAACCTATCATTGACCTCTAATAAGGAAGCTTCGAGTCTAGTGTTGCCGACGAGACAAGATTTAGGCTGTCTCGTCTCAAAAATATCTTGTCCAGAAAGTGTCTCGTCTTGAAAAAATGTATACTTTGCATTACGAGAGTTGTGTCTCGTCTCGTTTTTATAGCCAATTCTCTGTCTCGTGGCAACACTATTCGAGACATGGCAGAGTCACAGATGATTTACAAGCGTTTTAATCGCGTGTCAGTTTCCAACAATGAGCTCATGAAAAAGGGAACCGAAAAATGTGGTAATTTCTCCTCGTTTTGGTGGTAATTTATGTTTCCTACAAATAAAAGAACATTATGGCGTGACAGGAATACATACATAGACATAGAGAACAAGAAAGAATTTCAAAGATGAAGATCATCTGTTGCAGCTTATTGAAATTACAGCTGCCACCAAGTGTCTTTATCCTTTTTATCCTTTTCTAAATGAAAGGGGAAAATGGAAAGTCTCCTCAGTAAAGTCAAGAAGACATTAGTACATAACACATTTAGAAATTTATCTTGTAATTTTTCTGGAGATACTAGAATCCACACAGCATTCCATTCCACACAACTACCAAAATCCCACGCATTTTGTGGAATTCCACACACAGAGGCAACATTCTACACACAAGTGATTGCTACAATCGACTATATATCGATTACTATCGAACTCAATACATCGACTAGTTCTGTAATAAGAACAAGGTAACATAGAGATAAGGTTGGTTCAGGTTTTCCACAAATTTTCTTGTATAAAAATAATATTGAACATGTTTGCACAAAATTAACTGCAAATATTTACTTATTAAGGAGACTCTCTGATTATCTACCCACAGAAATACTTAAATCAATTAATTTCGGAGTGATTTATACTTATTGGTCATATGGTCTCTAACTTTGGGGTAGTACCTATGGATGTAATGTAAAAAGAGTTTTGTCCTACAGACAATGGCTATCAAAACAATTGTTAAAGTGAACAGGGAACATTCTTGTAAAGATTTATTTAAACAACATAATATTTTAATATTATATGCAATCTTTGTATATCAGATAATAAATTTAGTAAAAGAGGACAATGAATTTACGGTAAGAAATGAAAAAATTCACAATTATTATACCAGAAGTAAAGAAAATGTACACAGAGTAAGTAGGAGACTGGAAGAAACAAGTAGAAGTCCCCACATTCAGGGTACATTATTTTACAATCAGTTATCCGTCAATAAAGAAATGAGAAGGTAAACAGTTTAGCAATACCCTAAAAAAACTTTGGTACAAAAGTGCCCATATGACCTCAATTTCGATTTCACGAGTTAGAATATTGAAATGTGTAGATTAATATATATACTGTATAATGCCTATGTAGACTATACAATCAGTTGACCATGTTCATGCATTTCTAATGTTAAGAACAATAAAGAATTTGAATTTGAATAACTACAGTAACTACAATATGCTACATAGGCTACTGAAAATCACAGTCCGATATAATTAACCAGCAGTGAAAATTCTGAATTACAAAAAAAAAGTTTTCTTGTGGTTAAACGCGTATATTTCGACATTCTCATTTCAAAGCAGAGATAGTGATAAAGAAACTAATTGAGTACGTCGATTTGGTTTAAAAATGATGTATGCTTGAACAAAGTAATACCTGTAATATACGGTACTTATCTTTTTAATTACAATCTTTTTGTCCTCTTATTTCTTTCTGTTTGAACAGTTATTTCCTTTTAAAAGATTCGTTGTTGCCTGTAATCACTAAGGTTGACTTTGTCAGCCTTATGTGTGTAATATGCCATTTCACTTTCGTACTTCATACTTTTAAAAAAGATCCATTTAAAGCCATTTACATTCTTTAACTTTCCGAATATATTTCTGTCTTTGCTTCCGTTCATTTTATTTGAGTGCTTTTTTATTTTATAAGTAAGGTAGTCATGGAAAGAACATAGGGGTATATGGAATGGACATAGGTGTTCAAAAATTTAAATACGCTCTGCTGATGAAGTTAAGAAAAGTGACTTAGCACGCGTTTTTTCGTAGATCCTTCAAGTCATAATAAATTCTCATTCAAAAATTCACACACACACATACACACACACACAAAAGAGTTAGGAGTTAGACCTTGACTGGAACTGCAAACAGGATCTTACATTACGATAGGAGAGCCAATTTTTGTGTATATGGAGAATTTACTAACGCCTCACTTAAGTATGAACTACTCACTGCTATAGTCGAAATCTAGACAATCCACTACATGCGGAGTTTTTTGGTGCAGAATATTTCTACTACCAAGGATTCCTATTGCCACGTCTTAGTTTGATTTTGATTTGATGCTCCCAAACATCCAGATGTCAAAAATTCAGATCGTGACCGAACTTTGTAGATCAATAGAGTATCTAGCAAAATCCCTATATAGTTTTTTTTATAAGACCTGTCGTTCAGTAGGAAGAGCATAAATTATAATAGGCGAGGTCCAACATACGGAGAGGTCTAATAGACCATTATTGGAAATTTCTTGTCTAGAAGAAATATTCCCATCTAAAGTGGATCGCAGAGATAATTTAATTTGCATGAAGAATTATTGTAGAATTTTAATGCCATTAACACGGTATAATATATAGAAGGGATATTGTAAGAAAATTAACGTAATATTATCAGAATAAAGGTTGTGTAAATTTGCAATGTTGTCGTTACAGCTACAGATTTCAGGTGAGATCAGTAACTGTGAAATCAGTTATTAACTTTCAGATCGTATTTTTGTTTTCATGCAAGATAATGAAGAGTAGTTTCCCTAATGCCCAATGATTTAAAGATGAAATCACTGATATGTTAAAAGTTCCATTATTATGTGTGGTAATCATTTTATTATACAAGAGATCCCTCCCTTTTAGATATAATGGACAATTCCAGATAAGATGATTCCAGTTCACTAAAGAAGCATCCCGGATTATTTTAAAGTCGGTAATAATACCGTCGTTTCGGTGTGAACGCCACATTGAGTCGCATTCGCAGGTACCAAATAATTTCAGTTTCTGCTATTGACCAGGTTTTCCAGTGGCTTTCAGAAGGGTATGTAGGTTGAATACCAACATAAAAATTATGACTTTCGTATATATTGATTCCAGTTTTGTTGAAGACTTTTTTGTCTTAATGATCGAAGTCTAGATGTGTAACTAGTATAGGAAAGAGCTATTAGGCTTATGTGTGGAGAGAGTGCACCTTGTTTAGCCAGTCTGTCAACGTATATGGCTTGGTGTCCGCAGTAATGAATATTGATGCTGACGCGATTTTACTTTTTGAAGAAGTTGTATAACATTGAGTAGAGACCAGGAAGGCTATGAAGTCCAAAGCTTTGCTTCTATTCCTTTTAATACACTGTCACTGTCACTTATAAAGCACGCGTTCGATATTTGTTTTTGAATAGCATACAAGAGAGCTTTAGCTTGTCTGATGTCAAATAGTTTTCCATCGAAAATTGTTGCCATTGAAGAAAATCGATAATGTTGATCTACTTGAAGTTGAGGTATATGAGAAGTCGCTCGGATATTTCCATTGTCTAGGTTTGAGGCATCGGTATAAATGTGAATAATTCTCGGAAAGTATTTCAGTAGGTAATCTTGGAGGATATTTTTGCTAATGGTTGGAATTGCATCTCGGATTTTCCGATGTGGGAATGGAGGCCAGTGGATTGAAGGCTGAAAGATCACTTGTTGATAAGGAAGTAGATAAATAGGTAGGGGATGTAATTTTTTAATTTGAGGTGTAAAATTTCTGATTTTTTGATAACTTTGAGAGAGGGAAGGAATATTTTCGAGGTAATGTCTATTTGATGCATTCTGAAGTAATTCAGTTTTATGTTTTAGTTTTGGTAGTATTAAATGATTTGTCCAACGTTGCATTTTAAGTAGGAATTTATTACTGTAGTATTCTGCTGTAATTCTGTATGGGTGTACATTTAGTTCACATGCCTTTGGGGGATTTGGTGGTAGACGAAATATTGTGCACAAAACTTTGTATTGAAGAGATTCTATTTTTGTTCATCAGTTTATTGAGTTTTCCAACATGTAGATTGCCATATTGGAGTTTTGTCATACAGACAGTGGAGTAGGGTATGGATATGATTTGATTTTTATTGCGTTCCGGCGACCACATATAAGTGCTGTTGGGCACCGTGGTATGGAAGATGTCAATTATACAGATATAATACAATGATTATGATATCAAATAATAAACAGAAAGCAGTAAAATGAATAACACATACGATATGATAAATTACAAAAAATAACAATAAAATGAATAGGACAAAAGATATAGCAACATACAACATGCACTAAATACGAAATAGTAAAATGAATAACACCATACGATATGACACCCAAATTACAACAAATATTGAACATATAAGAGTAAAACTGAATAAGATAAATTACAACATACATATTATTATTATTCTGTACAATGAATATTGCAATCATGATTCAATACAATCATATGTATGATACAATGAAATTTTGTGTTATACAATACTGTATGTCTCTTACAATAATAAAATAATACATGAAGATTTAACTAACTACAATATATACACTGAGTTAACAAAACTCATGGGATAGTCACCTAATATTTGGTTGTACCTCCTCTGGCCCTGCGGAGCGCAAAAATACGGTGTGGAAGTGAGTCTGCAAGTCCCTGGTACACTTCCGAAGGAAGTTGACACCACACAGTCTGCAGAGCGGAAACCAATTTCGGCCTGTTTGTGGGTGGAGGATCCAGTGCACGAAGCCTGAGTTCAACGGCATCTCAGATATGCTCGTTGGGGTTTATATCAGGGCTCCGGGTTGGCCACCTCAGTCGTTGGACCTCCTCTGCTCTTCGGGCCATTCTCGGACGACATTGAAGCGATGTGGTGGCACATTGTCATATTGAAAGACCGCAAGTTCGTCAGGGTGTCGAAAGGCCAAAATCGGGTAGAGATGGTCTCCGAGCAGCTGACGATACAGCTGGCCACTCAACGTGTCTTCCAAAACAAAAAAAAGGCCCATTCCATACCATAAAACGCGCTCCAGACCATGACTGGTACCCCAGCGCCCTGGACCACGCCCTCTTGGCATGCGGGATCCATCGCTTCATGAGATATGCGCCACACACAGTGCCTTATTCGTCGTACCAGCTGACATTACGACAATGTTGCATTGTCCATCCGAGGTGACTGGTGGCAAATGCAAGTCGAAATGTCCGATGACGCAGGGTTACAAAGGCACCCGTGTAGCGCGATGGCTCCCATACCGAAGGGAACGCATGTTCCGACAGATTGTCTACTGGGAGATGTTTCTTGCGCGGCCAGTGTTGAATTGGTCTTGTCTCTGTTGACTATTCGTCCCAGGTTCGGTCACTGAGGGCGGCTGGACGCCCGGTATGGTATATGTTGTGGACTGTGACGCCTTAATCCAACCATTGTCGGTACACCCTGGGCATGGTTGAACGTGTGAAGCCGAATTCCTGCACCACCACCGAAATCGAATTTTCATGCGTCAGGCACCCACCACCATGACCCGTTAGAATGTCGTCAACTCACGACGACGTTGCATTTCACATGAATACTCACACAGCCACTTCCTATAAGGTCTCACACACAACTGGAGCCGTCACGGAGCCCTGCAGGGAGTGTGGACCGCACGTGCTGTCAACCCGTGAATCAGTGACCTGCTATTCCGTGAGTTTTACTAATTCAGTATACAATATAATTACAAAATACCTCACATTGTCAAGAGCGTTGTAAGTGTCGATTTTCCAAGAACTCATCTATACTGTAATATGAGTTGTTGGCTAGAAGTGTTTTTAATAATTGTTTGAATGTGGAAGGGTTGAGTGAGCTCTTTATCCGATCGGGAAGTTTGTTGTACAGTTTAATACCGATGTACATAAATGTAGTGGTGTATTTAGATGTGCTGTTGTATGGAATAGCTAGATCTGATTTATGTTTTGGATGATAACCATGCTTGTCATCATTTTGTTTGATTCTGTCTTTTTTACTGTGTATTAGACACAGTGCTTCATACATATATACACAAAGTAAAGTCATTATATTCAGCTGTTTAAATAGTCCCCTGCATGAAGTGCGTTTGGATTTGTGCTTGTGTTATATAAATATTGTACATAGGTTCTTCTTAGTACTCTAAAATGCTGTTCCGTACACTAGCAGAGAGTGAAAAAAGTGCATGCCAGATAGATGCACTAAACTAGGTCTTCGAGCATAGAAATTAAGATTCTTAACTGGAAGATAACGGAAGAAAGTTTTTTAGCCAGGTGACTTGCATGTTCATCCCATTTTAATTCGTCATCCACGATAATACCAAGAAAGGTTTCTAGATAGATAGATTTCTAGTAGATGCGCTCCAATGCTTTCCAGTTGTGTAGCGACTAAATTCAAGAAATCCTGCTTGAAAATTTGTTAAGTGGTTGATATGATCAGTCCACTTGAGTTGGTTATCAAAATAGATGCCTAGATATTTGATTGATGTAACTGCAGGAATGTTTTCTCCACAGTATCCTAGCTTGAGTTGTGGTAGCTGTCGTATTCTGCCAAAAGTGATGCCTTTTGTTTTGTTAATATTGAGTTCCAGTCCGTAATCAAGTCTTCAGGTTTCCAATATGTTGAGGGCTGTAGATAATCGTGTATTGGCAACTGAATAGTCATCAGAGACATAACAGATTAATACATCATCTGCAAATAAGTATTCAGACATGTTGTAGCAAATTATGGAGATTTCGTAAAGCCAGGCTAAATTACAGAAGAGATAGAAGATTTCCCCGAAGCAGAGACATCGAAGAAGTACGAAACGTTGACACAGCATCGTTGATGGACACTGCGATGTGTCTATCTGTTAATAAATTATGTAATAATAAAATTAACTTTGTGGGCACTTTGGGTCTTTAAAGTTGAGTGAATAAGTATGATAGGGACAATGAATTATACACCTTGGAGAAATCGATGGAGACTGCGGAAACACATTTATGTTGGAAGATTGCATTCCAAATGTCAGTAGTGAGTATTGCTAAGCAATCCTGAGCAGATCGTCCTCTTCGGAAAGCTGTTTGTGTTGAGTGTAGTAAAGTTAAATGTTTAGACTGTCCACCACTGTAGTCTAGTTAGTACAAGTTTTACAAAAAGTTTCATGATGAACGATGCGAGCACAATAGGTCTGTAGTGTGTAGTATTACCCGGGGTTTTGTGTGGCTTGAGTATAGGTACTACTAAGTACTTCTTCGAATCTATAGGGACATATCCACTAGAGTATATCATATTACAGATGAATAACAGGACATATTGTAGAGTTACAGTAAGTTTTGTATGTGATGATATTGTAGTCCATCAATA
Source organism: Lepisma saccharinum (assembly GCA_022664845.1). Taxonomy (NCBI): domain Eukaryota; kingdom Metazoa; phylum Arthropoda; class Insecta; order Zygentoma; family Lepismatidae; genus Lepisma; species Lepisma saccharinum. The sequence goes on from JAGDQP010002973.1 coordinate 11,632, forward strand.
CTTGCACTAGAGGATCGTCTCACATTTAGTGCTAATTCCAGTTCTTGGTAAGTGAATTTAGCATCTAGAAATTCATCATGAATATATGGTTGAGTAAGTAGCTCCGCTATAATTTATTTTAGCCCAGGCCGGAGTGAGAAGTTTATGAAATTGTTGAACACATTCTGTACCTAAATATGTGTCTGAGCATATAAGATGAGAGGATTTGCGAGTGAATTTCAGGGCAAAAGTCCAGAAGTTGTAGACTGGTTGGTGTTTTGGAGAAATTGTTGCCAAAATTGACTTTTGTTTTTGTTTAAACCATCTTTTGTTGCTAGTTTTTATTTTTTTTATGTAGAGATGAGAAATTGATAAGTGCTATATGGAGAAAGGAGGAGCTCCCAAAGGAATGGAAAACCTCAATAATAGTTCCGATTTACAAAAAAAGGTGATAAATCGGACTGTAATAATTATCGCGGAATCTCGTTACTTCCAACTTGCTACAAGGTATTAAGTAATATTCTCTTAAATGGCTAAGTGTATATGTAGATGAAATAATTGGAGATCACCAATGTGGATTTAGAAGAAATAGATCTACGCTGGACCAGATTTTTGCCTTGAGACAGATTTTGGAGAAGAAATGGGAATACAATGGGACGGTTCATCAGCTATTCATTGATTTTAAGAAAGCATATGATTATATCAAAAGGGAAAAGTTATACAGTATCCTGATACGATTTGGAATTCCGAAAAAAAATGGCTCAACTAGTGAAGATGAGTCTCAACGACCCCACAAGCAGAGTACGGATAGGTAATAATATGTCAGATAGTTTCAAGATTTGCAACGGATTGAAACAAGGCGTTGCCTTGTCCCTACTACTGTTTAACTTTGCGTTAGAATATGCGATTTTAAAAATTAAAGGGGACAAAAAGGGACTATCATTGAATGGTTTGAATCAACTGTTTGTATACGAGGATGATGTAGATTTAATAGGGGATTATATAGATGCACTACAAAGCAACACCGATGTCTTAGTAGAAGTGTGCGGTGAGATAGATAAAAAAATACATGATAACAAGCCGAAATACAGGGAATGAAGGAAATAAAAACATAAGAATTAAGGATGAGGTCATAGAGAAAGTAAACAAATTTAAATACTTGGGAGCATACGTAACAAGCAACAATGAGGTCACGGAAAAAATAAAAAGTCGCTTAGTATCGGGGAACGCATGTTTCTATTCAGTCCAAAAACTTCTAACATCGCGATTAATATCAAGGAAATTGAAATTAAAAATATACAGAACTATTATTCTACCGGTAATACTTTATGGTTGCAAAAGTTGGAGTACGACCCTAGCAGATGAACATAAATTACGTGTGTTTGAAAATAAGGTTTTGAGAAAGATATACGGTCCGAAACGCGACGAGATGACTGGAGAGTGGAGGAGACTGCATAATGAAGAACTCCACGGACTGTACGATTCACCAGATGTAAAAATAATGAAATCGCGACGACGAAGGTGGGCAGGCCATGTAGCTCGGATGGGGGGAAAACGCAGATTATATTCTATCCTGGTTGGAAGGCAGGATGGAAAGAGGCCATTGGGAAGACCGAGACGTTGTTGGGAGGACAATATTAGAAGAGACTTTCGAGAAATAGGTGTTCGTGACGGAAACTGGCTTGATATTGCCCAGGATAGAATCCAATGGCGAACGTTTGTTACTGCAGCGATGAACTTGCGAGTTCCATAAGCCATAGAGTTAGTTAGTTAGTTAGAGGTGAGGGTTAAAGTTTTCCTATATTGTACGTACAATTTACGTAGTTGGCTAAATTTAGCTTGACAAGAGATATCCCACCAAACTGGCTGTTGTTGTCGTCCTGTCGAAGGTACTCGTTGGAGACTTGCTTTGTGTGGTGCTTGTTGAATGGAGTGAGTTAGAGTCTCAGTATTCCTTGAAATATCAGAAATCCAGGGTGATTGGAGTGTCAAATTGAGATATTCTTGGTATGGCGCTACATTATATACTTTTAGGAGAAATTTTCGGCTAGGAAATATGTTTGGAGGCTGAGGTGGTTCCATATAGGTTGTAGTTAAGGTAATTAGAATTGGGGAATGATCGCTCCCATATGTAGGAGGCAAGACTTGCCAATGAGTATATGGATATAAAAAGGAGGAGACTAAGGTGAGATCAGAAGCACTAAAAGTGCAAGGGTAGGTTGGTAATCGTGTTGCTGCCCCATCATTCAGTAAGTTAGATTAGACTTTTTCCATGGCTGTTATTATATTGTTGCCTCGGTGACCAACTGGTATGTGTGGCATCCATATCACCTCCGACTATGGTAGGTTTTGATGAGTAAATTATCCTAAAAGAGTCCTGATAATTTTGCACTTGTAGGTGTATAGGTATTTGGCACCGAGAGTCCTGCAATATCTATTCCTAGTGTATTAAAGTTTGGACCATTGAGAATTGGTGAAAGGTACATTCGTTGAAACGGTAGTCCTGATCTGATTCCAATTGCTATACTCCTGTAATCGTCATCTCGATGTTGGAACTGCCAGAAATAATTTGTAAGTGAAGGTGAATAATTTTTATTTGTCCAAGTTTCTTGTAACAAGATAATGTGCGATTTGAAGATATGAATTAGATGATGTAGATAATGACGTTTAGCTTTCATGCTTTGTATGTTCCATTGGATTATTACTAATGAGTTGGGCCCCATAATGTAGTATAATGGTTTGCTTATCAAGTACGATCCTTCTAAGTGTACAGAAGACTCAATAAAGTCATCCTTCTCCTGCCTAGTTTTATTATGATGATTGACAGTCAGTATCTATGCAATTTTGTTTGAGGTAGCGGATTTTTTGCGACATAGGTACTGTTCCAAATTATTGTGGATGTGAGGTAGTGTTAGTTACATTTAAACTATCCCAAGCGTCCTCCTGGATATAATTTTGGAGAAATAAGTATTTAGTGGTTGTGGGGTAATGTGTGTGGCGTAGAATTGGAGAATGGGAGTTGTGATAATTCGATATTCCGATCCATGGAACGACGCGGCGTTTCAGTATATCGATGTGTCGGAGGAAAGTCAGAATCGCATGGGTGCATTTCACCTGATTCTAGCGAAGTTTCTGCTTCTATCACGCTGAAGATTTGGTGTTTGTTATGGAGATTAGGTGTGAGTTGGTGGATTCCTCGCATAGTATTTATAGGTGTCTGTATTCTGTCACCCGGAAGTAAAGGTGGAAGTAGTGGAGTTTGTTTCACAATTTGACTATATAGTACTGATAAGGTTTGTCTAGTCCCTTGCACTGTAGGTCCAGACTGCAATAGTTGCTTATAAGCTGCCGGAGCAAGAGACTAAGTATTTCATGGCCTCGTTGTACGTAGTATTATGTATAGCAACATAGTTTTGGATTTGTTGCTGGTATTTATGTTGTTCGCATTGGAGTTGCCAATGAACTGGGGTCTTGAACAAGCTAGACAGGTGATGTCAGCTGTGCATGTAGTCCTATCGTGAGGTTCCCCGCAGCGTTTGCACCACATATTACCTTTACAAAGAGGTTGTCGATGTCCATAGTGTCAACATTGGTCATATAGCTTTGGTTGGGGTACATAGGTATGTACCAATAGATTCACAAAATATAATTGTACATCATTAGGTATAATCTATCCTTCAAACGTCAAAATCACCTTTTGAGTGGGGATACGTTCTCGTATACACTGACTGGTTTGTGTACGATAGATACGTCTTACATGCAGTACATGAGTACTTTGTTTTTAAGGATCATTTCTTCGGACAAGATTGTTTCGACCTCCTTAATGACTCCCTATCTGGTGATTGCGTAAGAGGGCATGTAAGCAGTAAATTTTTTAGTCTGAAGAACTGTATAAATCAGAAATATACTAGCGTTTGTTCCAATACGAAAGTATAATTTAAGTAGATTCGTGCCTATCGGTACAACATTCTGTAATTCCGGAATAAGGGAGTCAAAGAATGTTTTGCCATGGGTGAATTTTGCTGGTAGTATTGATGGGAGTACATGAACTACATATGGGTATATACTATATTGAGTGTACTTATGTACAGGTCTTTCATTTCCTGTGGTACGTGCAGGTACTTGTGGAGTCAAAGTCCCGGGAGCGGTTATGTCAGCCTTTCCGGTTTCTGTTTCACTACCAGTACGGGCGTGTGGGCCTTCCCGCAACAAACCACAATGGGCCCCGCAAGTTACTGAATTGGAAACTAAGGTTCGTAAATAGGCCCCTTTCAACCGAAGGCCGCCCGCATTGCGGACCCGTTAGTTGTACCACTGTTCACTACCGATATCAATGTTTGCATTTAATGTAGATGCATAATGATCTGCAGAATTCATAATACTGTCCTTGAACGGAAAGTGTACAGAAATCATAGAAGCCGGGGGCTTGAAATCCTGTACGCCATAACCGCGGCCTACAAGTTGCCTTTCTGTAATATCTAGAGATTTTAAAATAAATGGTTTGATCTCACCTGAGTGCTGCAGTTAGTAGTATTGATCAGATTACACTTGATCAGTAGTATTATTACATTGACTCTGCTGTAGTAAGAGATTCAAATTCAAACATTCGTTTTTAATGTGGACGAGATTCCGATGCCGTTGTTCCATCACCTAACCCGTGTCAGTAGTTACATACATAAACTGTATATAGAAAAGTACATAAAACATAAAACAAAAGGATTACATAAAAGCATAAACGCTTACAGAATGCCATATTATAGGAATAACTAACTGTTGTCAACGTACTTACACAGTGCTTGAGCATATTCCATATTACTATCAAAATAAACACTTAACCTACGTTTTCAATAATGACATATTCAATACGACGTTTATATAAGACAAAAGGAAAAACCAATAGCAATAAAAAGGGGAAGTAGTAAGTAGTTAGCTAGATTACACTTGATCACTAGTATAATTACTTTGACTCTGCTGTAGTACGAGATAATACTTAAGCTTGCGTTTAAACTGCACAATAGTACTCGAGTTCACAATATCCGTGGGAAGTTCGTTCCAAAGCTTTGATGATACGTAGGAAAATGAAGATTGATATGTTGATGTGGTACATTATGGGAGAGACAACTTATCATGTTTCCTAGTGTTGTACTAATGGCCAAATTTTCTTTGTTGTAGTAACTCGTATAAATATTGTGGTTTCCCTTTAGTTGAGATATTGTATAGCGTACTACAAGCATGTAATTTTCTTCTGCGTGACATAGTTAAAATCTTATGTTGATTCAAGACAGGTAGTATATGTTTATATGTTTCTATACCAAAAATAAATCTCATACAGGAATTTTGAACTTTTGAATTTTGTTTTGAATATTTTTGGTGATCCTGCTTCCATAAATCATATCGCCATAATCAAAAAGAGGAAAGATTAGTGCCTGAACTAGTCGCGATTTTATCTCCTGAGTATTCACGTAGTCTATAAAGACACCCAAGCATACTATATGCTTTACTGCATTGCTTAGCAATATGTTCTGACCATTGTAGATTGGAGTCTATATTCATACCTAAACTTTTCACCGAGCTGGAGTAGTCTGCTTTCACCTGGTATATTTTAATATTTATATCAAGAGGCATTAAGTTCTGTAAGTTATGGCGGGAACCAACAACAATACATATATTTACTGGGGTTCAACATGAGGCCATTTGCTGTACACCAGTCAAGACTATCCTATCAAGTCCCTATCCTATCCTATCCACCAGTCAAGTATCCTATCAACTCAGCGACACGAGATATTTCATTTGACAAACATGCAACTTGTAACTGCACGTCGTCAGCAAATTGATGCATAGTTCAATAATTAGCAACTTTGGGTAAATCGGAAATATAAAATGAAAAAAGTAACGTACCCAAAAATTGACCCCCTGCGGAACGCATCTATTAACATGTAATTAACCTGTCAATTTTAACACGTGCGCGACCAGTTAAAAAGATACGACAACCATTGTATTGCCGGCAAAGAAAAATTATAATAATGAAGTTTAGAAAGCTTTCGACTCGGTGGTCGTTTACCATCGATTCGAAAGCACGGGTAAATTACTACAATACTAACAACAGTACTAACAATGAGACTTGCTTACTGTCAATTGTAGAGCCATTTACTCTACACCAGTCCAGAATTCTATCAAGGTCTATATTTATCAACTCAGTGGAACGAGAATTTTCACTTGGTAAACATGCAGTTTGTAATTGCACATTGTCGGCAAATTGATGCATAGGTGAATAATTTACAACTTTGGGTATATCCGAAATATAAAGCGAAAAGAGTAACGGACCCAAAATTGACCCCTGTGGAACACCTCTATTAACCTGTAATTCTCTGGATAAGGTCTGACCAACTTTCACACGTTGGGTGCGACCAGTAAAAAAGGAGCGAAACCACTGAAGTGCCGGCAAAGAAAAATTATAATAATGAAGTTTAGAAAGTAGTAGGTCGTGTATCACTGAGTCGAACGCACGGGTGAAGTCCAACAGTACTAGCAATGGGACTAGCTTACTATCAATTGAGCGTAGTATATCATCAGATAGTTTTAGAAGAGACGTAGTAGTACTGTAACCAGGACGGAAAACAGATTGATATTTTGGCAGTATATCCATTTCATTTACAAATTTTATAACCTGATTATAAACTATTTTTTCAAGCACTTTTGAGATACATGATAAAATACTAATAGGACGCAGATCATTAGTTCCTGTGATAGGCTGTTTTTTAGGGAGCGGTATGATAATTGCTTTATTATATACAGTAGGCTGTCTCTGTAACAAGTGATGTGTTTATAATATGCGTGATGCCTGGTAGTATATAAGGTAGGGATACTTTTATCATTCGTAGACATACGTTATTAACTCCTACTGCATTCGAGTTAATTTCGCCTAAAGATTTTATAACTGTGTTTTCATCAATTTGGTGAAATGTTAATTTATTACAGTTACTTTTAAAATAATAGTTTCAAAATATAGACATTCATTACGGATCCGCTCATCGTCATAAGTCATATTACCCACACGGTTAACGAAGTCGCCATTTATTTCATCTAGGTTGCTGACAGCTTGCGGTAAACTACAATTTCGTTGGCTGCGCCAATATATCTCAGTTGCGTCCATAGATTTTTGGATTCAAGAGACAGTTTATTAATATAATGAGTAAAGTAAGCCTTTTTCTCTTGTCGTATGAGATTTGTTGCAAATTTTCGTAATTTCTTATACTCCTCCCAAGCAGCTTGCTACTGTGTTCTTCTAATTTTGCGAAAAGTCGTATATCTAAGTCTCATTATAAGTTTTACATTGCTAGTAATCCACGGAACTTGCTTCTTATTAATCCGAATAGTACGTTAAGGTACGTGTTTGTTAAAAAACTGCAGAATTTCGTTATTGAGATAATCAACTTTTCTATCTAGATTTTGAAATTGGTAACTTTTATTTCAATTGACTTCCTTTGCGTCTTTATTAAAATTACTAGATCCCTAAAATCTCTGTAAGTTATGTGTAATTGCTGGGAAAATGCGAGTCTTGTATTAATTTTACCTACATACATGTGAATATAGTAATTATTACAATTAACTCGCTTTCCTGCAGCTTGGTCACAGCAGCGAAATATTAGACGCATTCATGGTTTTGTGCATTTGGTTATTATGAAAATAGTCCCTCGCGCGAACAAGTAAAAGCCCCGCTATGTGCACATTGTCTTTATTTTTTACCAATTGCAATCTCGGTTTTGAGCCCCGTAGAGTCACTTGAGTGCAAATAGTCTTTTATTCTTTTATTAAATGCAATGGCCCCGAGGACATACAGTACCAATTGCAATTTTGGTTTTAAATTGCGTATATAAACACGCAATTTTGCAGTTGTCGCTGCATATTTTGGAAGCGACAATAGCTAGAAAGAAGCAAATGTCACATTCTGCATTACCGACACGAATAACATATAGAATGCGAGTTTCTCAATTTTGCGTCTAAAAATTAAAAATTGAAACCGCTATATTATAGAAAGGGTAGGTGGTAGAAAAATACAAATTTCGCATTCTGCATTATCGACATAACTTGCGAGTTACTCATTTTTTGCGTCTAAAATGTCAAAATTCAACAAATTCAAACTGGCATATCTCTGAAGCAACAATAGGTAGAGAGAAGCAAATTTCACATTTTGCATTATCGACACGAATAACATATAACTTGCGAGTTTCTTATTTTTGGGTCTAAAATGTCAAAATTCAACAAATTCAAACCGGCATATTTTGGAACCATCAATAGAGAGAGAGAGAAGCAAATGTCACATTTTGCATTAGCAGCCCAAGTAACATATAATTTGTGAGTTTCTCAATTCTGCGTCTAAAATGTCAAAATTCGACAATTTCAAACCGCCATATCTTAGAAGCGACAATAGGTAGAGAGAAGAAAATTTCACATTTTGCATCAGTAACCCAAATAACATATAATTTGTGAGTTTTTCAATTCTGCGTCTAAAATTCGACAAATTTAAACCGCCATATCTTGGAAGCGACAATGGGTAGAGAGAAGAAAATTTCACATTCTGCATCACCGACCCAAATACCATATAATCTGAGTTTCTCAATTCTGCGTCTAAAATAGCAAAATTCGACAAAATTCGAAACCCCATATCTGGGAAGCGACAATAGGTAGAGAGAAGAAAATGTCACTTTCGGCATCACCGACCCAAATAACATATAAGCTGCGAGTTTCTCAATTCTGCGTCTAAAATTCGAAAATTGGACAAAATCAAACCGCCATATCTTGGAAGCAATAATAGATAGAGAGAAGCAAATGTCACATTCGGCAGTACCGACCCAAATAACATATAATCTGCGAGTTTCTCAATTCTGCGTCGAAAATTCGACAAAATTCGAACCGTCATATCTGGAAAGCGACAATAACTAGAGAGAAGCAAATGTCACATTCGGCAACACCAACCCAAATAATATATAATTCGCGAGTTTCTCAATTCTGCGTCTAAAATTCGAAAATTCAACAAAATTCGAACCATCATATCTTAGAAGCAATAATAGATAGAAAGAAGTTGTTTTCAAATTCAGCATTACCGTGAACAAAATAACACAATTTGTGGTTTTCATAGTTATTGGCCCAAAAGAGCAAAATACAGAAATGGAATTTGAAACGGTTGGCATAAGTATTCCTGATTTGAAAATAATAATAGTTAGCGTCTATCGTTTTCCGAATGTATCGTTACATCGATCTATAATACATATGGATAGTCTGATTTCTCACCTAAATAAGTTCCAGAAATTTAAATTATATTTAATAGGTGATTTTAATGTTGATTTGTCTAAGGATTCTCCAGAGTGTGCCTTATTTTGTAACTCATCGCGTGGTTTAAAATGTTTTAATGACCTACCTACAAGACTTGATGCTTGCCTTGATAATGTTACTACAAACTCGGATAATGTTGAATTTGTATGTTCAGTGACTGATTTTGAAATTTCTGACCATCGTGGTCTATTATTGGGAATAGTTAGCTCTAGTCGCTTAGAACCTGAATTAACTCAATCCTTTTATGTAAGGAGTCTTAGTTCCAAAAATATACAATTACTTATTAATCGTCTACAATCGACAAATTTTTCTGAAATATTTATAAATTGTAATTCAGTTGAAGCTGCCTGGTCTGTATTCTTAAATTTATTGGCAAAATTCATTGACTCCTGTTGTAGCAAAATTAAATCCTCTCGTAAAAAAGGTTTACATGGGTCCTGGTTCACAGACAATTTGCGTAACATGAGACAAAAAGTACGTTCATTGTATTCTAATAGCTCTACCGATACTAAGCGTAAATTGTATAGAGAGGCAAAAAATGAGTATCGTAAAGCCCTTAAAAAGGCAAAAATTGAATTTACTGCAAATACAATTTTTTCGGCTAGTAATAAATCTAAAATGACTTGGTCCATTATAAACAATGTGAGAAAACCTAATGGACATAATACAAATGAATCTAAGATTACTCCTGATCAGTTTAATGACTTTTTTCTCGATGGCATTCTGAAGATAACACAGAATACTAATGCAACAAATATTAATCTTGAAAGTATACAAATCAATTTACCTGTTTAAAAAATTCAATTTTTAACAATTTTAACTTAATTAGAGCAAATGATCTGTTAAAAGTGATAATATCTTTCAAGAACTCTAGGAGTGAGGACATGTTTGTAATATCTAACTTCTTAGTGAAACAAATTGTTGACTACCGATTGGAGCCTCTTTTGTATCTCATTAATTGGTCCTTAAGTGAAGGAGTCTTCCCGGACTGTCTGGAATGTTATGTGGTCATACCAATATATAAGAACAATGGTGATATCAGCAACCCTTCTAATTATAGGCCCATCTCTTTACCTCCAATATTTTCTAAACTTTTGGAATTTTTTATAAAACAACAACTAACATTATTTTTTGTAGACGGTAATCTTTAGAATCCAAACCAATTTGATTTCAGAGAAGGGTTGTCTACTATGAGTGCTTTGGACTCTGTTATTACAGATATAATTGAGGGTTTTGAGAATAAGAATATTACTTGTTTTACCACGGTGGATTTGAGTAAAGTCTTCGACTCCATATCTCATAAAATTTCAATTGATAAACTCGCGCATTATGGCATCAGTGGTACTGCTATAAAACTTTTATCTTCCTACCTATATAACCGTTCTCAATATGTTAAGGTTGGTCAAAATGTATCTGTTAACAAGAATATTTCTACAGGTGTTCCACAGGGCTCGGTTTTGGGCCTGTTATTGTTTGTAATATATATTAATGATCTCCCTTATTTTACTGACCTTAAATCGGTCCTTTATGCTGATGACACAACTTTCATATCCGCTGCTAATAATCCTTTCACCTTGCAAGTTATGAATGATTCTAATTTAAAGAACGCTTCTAAATGGTTCTCACATAATCACTTATCGTTGAACGACAGAAAGACCGAGATTATGTATTTTTCACTTTTAAATAATATCTGTTCTTTTAATAAGAAAGACTCAGTAAAGTTATTGGGTTTACACTTGGACATGAAACTGGACTGGAAAATTCATACTAACATTTTATGTTAAAAAGCTTTCTAAGGTATTATTTATGTTGAGAAGATTGAAATTTTTAATTCCTAAAAATTGGCTAATACAGGCCTACTTTGCGTTCTTTCATTCCCTGCTCTCATATGGTGTTATCTTCTGGGGAAATTCTACAGGAGCTAGAAATGTATTACTTTTACAAAAGGCTGCTGTTAGATGTGTCGCTGATTTGGGTCATATGGAATCCTGTCGTAGTAGTTTTGTTGAGTTTGGAATTTTAACAGTCTATGGTATGTTCCTATATCAGAGTATCATATATGTTAAGGATCATAACATAAAATTTGCACTAAGATCAGAAATTCATAACTACAACACAAGAAATAGCGGTTTGCTTCAAATTCCTCGATACAGGCTAAGACAAAGAACAATTATTTACAAACCGGTCTAAAATTTTATAATATGCTACCAGAAAACATTAGAACTCTTGAAGGGAAATCGTTTTCTGTGAAAATAAAACGTATTTTAAAACAATGTTGCGCTTATAATATAAACGATTATGAAGAGTACTTTTTGGGATGTTGTAACTCATAAATTTTACTCATGAATTTAGTATTCTGAATTATTTACAATGGTAATACATTTATATACACGTTGTACAATTTTGTATTTTAATTTGTAAACTTGACTACATTACAGCATGTCTCATCAAATGTAATGCATATTTTTATAAAATTGATTTTATTGTTCTATACTCTTAATTAATAATCACTGTATATTTTTCAAGCAAAAGCAATTGACTACATCAAAACATCTCTGATGTAATGTGATGCATTAATGTAACAATAAACAAATAAACATATTACTGTGAAAACAAATGCAAAAATAAATTAAAAATCTCCCCTTATAAACCCTTTATCATTTCTCATCATAATCTACCTAAATCCAAAGTTTAGTCAAGTTCCAACAAAATTTTGGCAATTAGGAACCATTAGGCCCCAATATCGCAAAAATAACTCGAAAAATCGCCCCTTATAAGCCCCTTGTCGTTTCTCATCATAATCTACCTAAATCCAAAGTTTGGTCAAGTTCCAACAAAATGTTGGCAATTAGGAACCATTAGGCCCTATAGCGCAGGAAAATAGACTACTTGCAATCGTCCTAGTATAGAATGGTGAAAAGCGAAAAGAAGGGGAGGGAGCTCATACTCTTTTACAAAATTCAATATGCCATATTCAATATGCCGTATATGCCATACACTACCACCAGGGTATGGTGTATTCTGTGGGTTAGGTCGGGGTGCCGTGCTCTTTTATGAAATATCTGCTATTGTGCACTGGTGTATTATGTGGGGTAATCTCTACTATGTTAAGTAGGGGTTTGGGAAAATGTGTAAACCGTAGCCTCTGTAGTGTTTCTTTAGGGTTGAAAAAAGCTTCGTACCCTTTTATGGAATCTCTGCTATGGTAGGTTATTCGTTGCTGGACGCCATGTAACTTCTGTGCAGTGTTAAATAGGGATTGGAAAAATGCCATACTCTTTTATTAAATATAAGGGTTAAAAAAGGGGTCATACTCTTTTACAAAATAATACTCCTTTTTACGGTTAAAAACAAGGGTCAGAGCTCGAGCACGGGCTTCAGAGTTTTATAATAGAGCTCGTAGTCTTTTATGAAATAGATTAAATTCGAATTTAATTCAAAACGACCCCCTAGTGTATTCTGTGGGTTAGGTCGGGGTATCGTGCTCAAGGCATCATAAAATAGCCCGTACTTTTTTATAATGTGGATTAAATTCAATGTAAAATAGGGGTGCGAAAGAGGGGATGAAAAATGTGTTCATAGCCTTTTCTGTTATGTTAAATAGGGGTGGAAAAAAGGGCTCATACTCTTTTACAAAATAATACTACTTTTTGCAATTAAAACAAGGGTCATAAAAGAGAATAAAAAGTAACTAAATCTGGTTACAACCGTTGATCCAAAGGTGCCTAAAACGGGGCCAAGTGTCGCCACCCTACTATCAAGCCAACTCTAGGAAACTACCACAATATCATGCTTTTCTTCGGAAAATATATTTTTGAAGTCATCAAACTTAGGAATAATTGATTTCATATTCACTTGTACTACTGCTAAGTTTCCAAGACCCATACCGTTGGTTTGGGGGCTGTCAGGCCTAATAACATGATCGTTTACCATAAAAATGATTATTCAACTTTTTCGGTTGTTTCATTACTCTCGTACTTTTACAAGTGGTTGGATTTGCATTGGCATTTACATCAGATGATTTACAGTTATTTTCTACATTTAGCGTGTCTTTTATGGAACTTGCAGCATTCATACCTGTCTCTCTTGTACCTTGCAACTCTGAATGATCATTACCTGTTTCAACCTGTGCATCTGAATAAACACTCTTAATGAACATACAACTGTATATACTTTATGTAAATTAGCAGATTTTAAATAAATGAAGCCAAAAGAACAATACGTATGAAAGAACAAAAAGCTATGAAAAAATAACTTTCACTTTACATGTCAAAATCATACTGTGAATCAAAAAATTGTACATGTATTTCAGAAAAAGCACAAATGTTATGACGAGGACTCGACCGGAGGACCTTTCGTATGGTAAGCGAAAGCTCTTCCGCTTGATTTACGAGGATGCTAGAAAAGAATTTTCATATTTATGCTTCTAGTACTCTCCGTCCGTACGTTATACCTTGCCCATTAATTAGTATTTCTAGACAGTAGATCCTAGAAAAATCTATATAGGGATTTTGCTAGATACTCTATCGATATGCACAATTTGGTTAAGATCTGAATTTTTGACATCTGGATGTTTGGGTGTGAGAAGCAATGCATCAGGAAGAATTTTATACTGGTAGTCTAACTTAAACAATGTTAAAGTTAAAGAGTTCATTAGAAAATAGAGCTACAATTAATATATTTCACATTAATACTTCTCTCATATGCATTCTGAATATTGAGATAAGAACTGACCTTTCTTCTTTGACAATTTCTTGATACAACTGTATGAGTGATCCACTGTTATACTTTCCCCTGACATACAAGCTGTGCGATGAAGTTCGCAGTGATTTGTATACAACAACCCATCAGATCCACAAACTAACTTCTGGTGCCTCTTGCAGTGACTCTGGCATACGCACTTAACCTCTCCTTGATCGGATAGTTTGCATTCTCTCCCCTTCCCACAGTATTTTGCTAAACAAGGATCTAGAAAGGAAAAAGAAGAAAAAGCACATCAAAAAACTTTTGTTTGCATCGCACTTCGCTGCACCTACTTCATGAGTTATAAGGCGAGAATAATTTTGTGATTTATGAAAAGGATCCGTGTTCGATGTTTGATGGTATCAATACTTACTTTAAACTACTATTCAGTTTTACTGAAATGCTTACAATTTGATAAAAACGAAACTATGAAAACTACATAAATATATAAGTTTATTATAATTATCAGTAGTAATAGTAATATTTTAAGCGTATCCAAAATTTAGTTCTGAATGGGGCACGCGCAAAATTCTTATTACAACATAAATTGCAGTCAATATGAATTTTGCGTATTTAACATTCAAAACTGATCAGACATGTTCAAAATCTGAAATAT